>MU376290.1:95272-105958 GCA_022495205.1 Hypoxylon sp. FL1150 | reverse complement strand
TAATATTAATTTTAATAATAAAATATTATTTAATATAATATTATTTTATTTAATTTATATAAAAATTTATTATAATTATTAATAAAATAAAATTTCTTTTTAAATTTAAATTTATTTTAAATTTAATTTATATTATTATTATATATTTTAAAAATATATTATAAATTATTTTTAAAAATAATATTTTAAAAAAAAACCTTAAAATATATAAAAATAATAAAAAATCTTACGCTATATTTATATAAATTAAAATATTACTTAATTTAGCGCGGTATATATAAACAAAAGTTTTAAATAAAATCTCATTGGTAAGTAAGGCGAATTGCTTCTTACAGAGGTATAACGTGAATTGAATTTAATTTTTCAAAAAGATAAGCCCTGTTTTTGATTTAAGACCCCCCTTTAAGTTCGAGTCCGTTCAGGGCCTAGGTGGATTTGGCCAAGCGCTAGATCTTCGGCGTAAAACTGGTATGTGTTTCATAGTCAATTTTGACAAAATTCGTTTCTACACTGTACGATGGTCAAGTTGACCACTGTCGATGATCGCCCGGACCTCGTCTCTGAGTGCCTTGCCTTGCCGCCTCACGGCCGTCGTGGAAACGATGGGCGGAAAGCGTCGTTCCAGAATGCGCTCAAGGCAGAGCAAATACGCATTATTCGTGGAAGTCTCGGTTGCGCTCTAAATTGATCGTCCGTCTGAATCTTGAGATACAATGTCCTCTAATTAGAAGTCGGGAATGCTAGTTGCGAGCATTTGTTCGTGTGAGTATTCAGCGGGGTGATCTAGGGATTCCTCCGTTTTTGTAACGTCTACCGCCCTCCCCCGACAACTAAAGGCCCGGTGGTTCTCCTGACAGGAGGTGCAAACGCCGCGCCTGTTTCCGTAGCACTCGGGCCTTGACCTCCTGCCCGAATGGCCGAGTTTTCTTCGTCCCTAATCTCCTTTACCCGCGCCGTACACTCCTTGACGACGAACTGCGGGCTATTCCCTGGTTTGAGGATGGGTTCGACGTCTATGAATTTCGTCGACGACTTTAAGCTATTGAACAACTGACCCATCCGGCCTGGTTTAGCGATTGTTTCCATCTTGCCATAGCCCAGCTCATAGCAGAACAAAATCATGGCGGCCGTGCCCGCTGCCAGTGCCGTCGCTGCGCTGCTTCCTGTGATAGTCTTCCCATCGTTCTCGAGCACTACCTCGCCGGGGAAGAGGTAGTGCACCCTATCTGTATCTACGATATTCAGTGGGTGACCGGTTGGGTCGGCGGCTCCCACTATTTTCAGTTTTGTTGTATCAGATCCGGCTGGATAAACCTCGACGTCCGCGTTCCCTAATTGCCCCTTGTCTTGAGCGGCACAATACATGATCTGATTGTATTAAACATGTCGTATTAGCATTTTTTTCTAGCATTCTAGATTTCTGTAGGATGGGTATGGGTATATCTAGCTGCTTCGAGAGGGTGTTCACTTTAAGACACTCGAGCATTCCAGAATATGAGGAAAAAGATGCCGACACGACAGATTTTGTAAACTTACGATATTGCGAGCAGCAGCCGCTTTTATCTGCGAGGCGAGCGCATCTATATCGGCCTCATTGGAGCGACTGCGTTCGATATTCCACGACATGCTAATGATATCAACGTTTTCTTTGATGGCCCACTTGACGGCCTCGGCGGCGTCCTTAGCTGTGAATTGCGGGTGCGGTAGATCTGGATCCTTCCAGCCGTCAAGTTTAGCGACGTAGAGCTGAGCGAATGGGCAAGCGTGACATATTAGTTTTGCCATTTGAGTCCCGTGGCCTCGCGTAGAGGCATAGAATGGCTCGGAGTTCGACTTTGGCTCGTCTGGAGGCCATCCATGCGCAATTCTGGACCCGAGGAACTCGCTTTCGGGGTTGACTCCGTCGTCGATGATAGCAACCTTGGGTTTACGATGCGTGTAATTAACTCCAAGCTCCGTGCGAAGCTCCGCCGCAAAATCCCTGATATTGTTCATCCACTGATGACGACTGGAGATTTCTGTTAGTTTCTTACAAAGCGAGCCAGTAGGGTCAGGTAGACATACTCTTGAGCCCTAACATCAAAGCTGGTGTTGTCGAGACGAAGGTGAGGTCGAGCCTTCGGTGGTTTCTCGACTGTTTCTATTACCTTTATCATTGCTGCGTCTACACTGTTGATCGGCTGCTTTAATCGCTCCTTGAAATTTCGTACGTTCTCTTCATTCCGCTTATAACTCTCTAAACCTTTCTTAGCCTGTAGATATACCTGGCTCAGCTTACACCGATATTAGCTTAAATTATCATATCGAAGGAAGACAGTTACCTTGGGTAAGCTCCTAAGACCGCTACTGTCGGACCAAGACCAAAGAACTGTAAAGGGGGGAGTTAGTAAATTCCCAACTTTCAACACGTCACAGATTTAAGAGGGAACTCAACTCACCAGCGTTACTTCCACTGGAATTAAGCCATAAATGTGCCACGTTGGGTGCTTTCTTGCGGATAGTATAGACGCATAGATCGGCCTTATTCCAATCAAGATAACGAACATCGAATCCATCCAGACACTTCTCTATTGTCTCATCACTGCAGTGACGTTTCGGATTGTCTTTAACCACGAGTTTGACTATTTGCTTCACTTTTTTATTTCTTAACCATTGAAAGGTGGTACATAAGGCTTTGGAGTCTTCTTCCCAGGTGTCTTCCTCTTCCTGGATCAAGCCATCTTCTTGTATGACTGGCCTGGGTCGTATGTCGAGTTCGACGTAGGCAAGCATTGTGCCAAACTCGAGGAACTCATGGTCTTCGGGAGTGTGGTCGGACAGCCGAAGTTGAGGTCGGAAGACGGTTCGGGTCTTCGAATCGGCGCTCCGGTTTCCGAAGAGACATCTACACGCCTTCTCGAAGTTTCCTTGGGCAAAAGCCATCTCGCGAAGGTATTCCTCAATCTTGGATTTCTCTGCTAGCTTGTCTGACCGGGGCAGAGGCTGATGGGCCTTGGTAATCTTGGGCCCCGGTTTGACAGAGCGGCCTTTTTCGGATTTCGGATTTTTGCTTTCAGATTTGGGGTTCTTCGTTTGTTTGCTATCCTCCGGAACGACGTTGGCCGCTGGTTTACCATCCATTTTCGGTCTGTCAACCTTCCCAACGATTGTGCTTTTATTGGGTTCAGCTTTAGGATTCTTAAGCGGTTGCCCCTGGTTTGTGCCGGCGGGTACGGGCTTTTCTAGGTCAAGACTCGCCCGTACTTCCTGGCGTGTCGCCAAATGGTAGACGTAAGGTGACTGGCCGAGAGTATTAAGAGTCCCGAGAGCTTCTGCGTCTTTCTGGACTAGGGACTCGACTATCTGACTTAGCCTGGTGCAGCTGCTCTCAAGCTTCTTTTCGGCCTCCCGACAACGTCGACACTTGGGGATTTTCTCCGGCGGGCAAGTTGCCGCTTCTATGACATAGCGAGAATAATGGACCGCATCGTGTAGAGGCGTGTTCCCTGCACCGAGTCGGACCTTCTGGCTTCGCTGTTGGCGAAAGGTAGAAACATGAGCTTTGCTGATTAAGAACGGGACTAGCTCTAGGTTTTCCTTAATCGCGAGATGCAAGCAGGTCTCGCCGTTTTCGTTCTGTAATGATATGGCCTTTGCGGCGACGGCCGGAGTTAATTCGCACATTAATTGCGCGAGGCTCTCTTCCTTTCGCTTGATAGCTACATGTAGCGGAGTTTCTAGTGGCCCCTTGGTTTGATATGCTAGGTCCTCGGGTGCTTCCTCCAGAGCGAGCCTGACAATGAAGTTCATGGCCTCGCGGCTTTCGTGGAAAATGAGCGTGCTGAGAACGATGTAGTGGAGCAACGTCGGCTCTTCTGCATTCTTATCGTCCTTTAAACATACACGCACCCGAGCGCGATACCCTTCAATTATGTCCACATCGCCGAACTGGGCCTCTTTACTCACTTCGGTAAGAAGCTTGGTCCGCTCGGTTCGAACATCGATAGTGCTCTTGCGAACTACGAAATCTGGCTCGCCGTCGTCAATCTCATCCTCTTCCTCGTCTTCTTCGTCATCGTCGTCGTCGTCGTCGTCGTCGTCCTCATCATCGTCATTGTCTAGATCATTTGCATCAAGATCGGCTTCGGAGAACGGTATAAAGGTTAGCTCCCCGTGAGTACTCGTGGTATTATGTACGATAGTGAAATCTTCGGGCCCCGCCACATTGTGCACATCTTGGCTACCCATGGCCCTTGGAGAGGTGACTTGAAAGAAAGTAATTTGGGCAAGCACTGCATTAACCTAGCGTCTTACATGGGGATAACTCCGCGCGGAAAAGTGTGAGTAACGGCAAAGATTTCTCTCCAGAAGGGACACAGGCAAAATAAAGAGGCGGCTGAAATCACTCGAGCCGCGTATCTTACATCTTCTCCTCTTGCCTTCTCCCGTCTCCCGCTATCCCGCGACAAACTTACCTAGCTTTGCGCTGACAGCATATGACTAATAGATCTTGCGCTGAAGTCGCACAACTCGCAGGGGTTGTGGCAGCCTTTGTGGGTAAGATGAGCGTTGGTTTGCAGTGGACTACTACAAATATGGCAGGTCTTGCAGGTCCTACAGCACTATGGGTCCAGGGTGAGCCAATATTGATTGGGGGCCGAAGAATAGTGCCCGACCCTCACACCCCCATAAGCCATAAGCCATAAGCCTTGAGGCTGAACGAAAACTACAGGTCGAATCCTGAAGGACAAGCGTGGCCCGCGAATCAAAGTTGGGAGGACAAGTCGATCAGGAGTCATTTTTTGACCCGACCCGCTTCTTGGGCTAGGTCACTGCTGGTTTGCCTAACGCACGTAAGCTTTATCATCGAGGGTGACTCTTTTCAGTCACTTGGATGATTTTATGAGTTACGCATCAAATTCTAAAGGTCTCTCAATCCCAGGTAGTGAGCCTTTGCAAGACTTAATGCTTATAAAACCCTATTTCCAGTCTGGTCAACCCGCCATATGACAAGAGCGCGGGAATGGCAGAACCGGCGGGGAACGAGAACCCTGCTGAGCTGGAGACTTTGAGCAACGATGAAGCCGGATCCGAAGCCGGAACTGAAGTTGAGGCAGGATCGAAAAAGGGCGAAGATGTGGCAGGAAACGATGATGAGTCGGCTTCCCAGGCTGCAAGCGATGTTTCACAAGAGAGTCCTCCACCACGACCTCCGCGGCCGAAAATCCTGATGAGTAAGTATACAAAATTTGTCGTGTCGGCATCTTTTTCCTTATATTCTAGATTGCTCAAGTGTCTCAAAGTGAACACTTTCTCGAGGTCCCTTCATAGAACTATCTACCCTTTTAAAATATAGAATGCTAGGAGAAAAATGCTAACACGATATGTTTGATACAATCAGTATGTTTGCCGGGGGTTAGTACTGAGTACCCGGTGGTGCATACCAATGGTAGGATAGAGTCTATTGCACACATTGCAACATTTTCATTCAGGCCCGATAAGATATTTGGCGAGAAGGGTTCTATAGACAACCTGGACAACTTAGCTCAAGACTTGTTGGATTTTATTCTGTCAACATCGAAGGATATCGACGTTGTACGTTCCCCCTGATAGACCCGCTTTTGGAGCTCATGTTCTTTAACCACGTCTGCTAGGATATATCCGATCTATCTCTTGGATTTATGGCCGCTGATTTGGGAGGCGTGCTCGTGAAAAGAGTAAGTCTGGATCTCTTACTGGTCTTTCCTGATTCAACCTGATCATCCATTCTAGGCTCTCTTGCGCGCTGTGAAAGACACCGCATATCAGCTCATATACGCAAAAACATTCTTATTAGTAAGTCGGGCTTGTAGGGTTTGATATTCAACTCAAAATACTAATGATCGACATAGATGTTCTTCGGGACTCCCCATCAAGCTTCTCAAGAATGGGGTTGGGAAGCGACGACACTGAAGATCTTAGAAGACGCCTACCGATATATACGGGGACCTTGGCTCTTGGATCGTGTACATCAGTTATCGTACTATCTTGAGCAGGTTCGGTTGGACTTCCATGGAATTTTGGGAAAATTCAGAATTGTCAACTACTTCCAAGACTTGCCCGAATCAAGTTCCGAAATTGTGGTAAGCTGAACCTATCTGTTCATTCTAGTGAGAATGATTTGCTAAATAATCTTATAGACCGTTGATAAGTCATGTGCAAAACTTGAAGGCTTTGGTATCACTAATATTGGAGTCAATGTTACTCATTATGAACTTCACTGTTTCGTTAACGAATCTCTCGGCGAGGATTTGGTCGCGAGACGAATTCTAGATACACAGTCGTGTAAGTTTCTGTCTTGCTCCAGTATTAGTTTCGTGACAGCTAATCTAAATAAGATGCCGCTGATAATTATCGACACCTTGCCCAGCGGCTTTCTCTCGAAGCAGATGGCATTGAGACCAGCTTCTGCGTCCCGGGATACCACTACCTTGCGGATCACATCGTCCATATGGAAAAGTTGGAGGCCATCATTCGCGATGACGAAGCAAAGATCATTTTGCTCGGGATTGAAGCCGAAGTTGAAGCACGGCGATTATTATCTGGAATGCGCGATGCTATCTATCAGACTTTACCACAATATCCTGGTGTCACCGTTGCTTGCTCTGCCCTCACCCCCAACGAACCTTTCTCCTTGACTGAAACCGGATTGTTGTCGAGCTTTCTCATCCAAATTCTAAAGCAGGACCCTTTCATTACGGGTGGCTGGATGAGATTTTTCTCAGAAAGAATTATTTCCAGCTTGCGTACATCGAATGTCGAGTTGAAGACCCGGGCTCTTCGGGAATGCTTACGATGGGTTTTCACCAATACGTCCGACTGTCAGGGCTTCTGGCTCATCCACACTACAGGCACCGCTAATCAACACCGATTGCTCCATAAAGTAGTGAATGAATTGCAATATTTCGACGAACTACCTGAAGTATCGTGGAAGGTCATCATTGTCAGTGATTCGAAACGAATGGTAGACCTCCCGTCATCAAAGTCACTCTCCAAAGTTGTCTTGAGTCAGGATATCCTTAAGGAAACCCTCGACAAAGAGATCGAATCACAACTAGATCTAATCATCCATACAATTCCGGTTATCTCCAACATCAGGAAGAAAGCACTGCAGATGCTTCGCAAACAGCCACCGAACCTCAAATTAGCAGAACTTTTCCTGCAAAGACTGCGTTCCATGTCGCCGCCAATCATGAATATTTTGGTCGACTTAGCAGATACATTGTCCTCGACTGAAATAGCATTACGGTCCGTTTTTGAACAAGTTCCCAACCACTGCCGAACTTGGGTACGGAGGATGCTTGAATTTATCAGCTTTTCATTCAGGCCAATGTCGACCACTGAGCTCGAAATTGCGGTAGCCGCTGTGAATTCTCGCGACCTCCAGCAGCTCGAGGATTGTATTGGTTATGGAGCCGCAGCGCACCTCGTGACGTTGCTACCAGGTGTCTTACGGATCCAGGAAGGGAAAATATATATTATCCATGACGAGTTCAAGCCTTTCCTCATTCAGAGCTCAAACGACGCCTGGTATCACGTAGAAGATTGTCACTTGGATATCGCGCTGACATGTTACCGTTATCTTTCTCACATCATCGGTAGATTCGGTAGTGATGGGCCGGAACCATTGTCAGCAATCCTTGCGTCGGCGCGTCAGGCAAGAGCGGCACCAGGCTATCTCCAAGAGATCCAACTAAAGGACCAGATTCTAGGATTCTCCCAGTACGCTGCTTTATACTGGTGTGACCATTACCTATACGCCGAGAATCTTACAGCCATGAGCCCGCAGCACCAGCATGTACCTTGGTTGACCGAGCCAGATCTCTTGAAAGAGATGCTAATCTTACGGCATCACAGCAAGGGAAACACGGACGAAGACACTTCCATAGCTGTAGAGATAATGCCGAGTCATTTGAGAGAAACGCTCAATATGACTGAACTCGATGCATTTAAAATGATGGTGCAAATGCTGGACCGCCAACCGAGCCATCTCTTCGTCAATCTAATGTACCCCTCTACGCCCCCGGCTGACACCGCTGTCCGTGACTGGATCCTTTCTAATTATCCAAACTTGAACATCCCAGAAATAATTATAGATAATCCCTACGCTTTGGATAGGATTTTCCAACATGACAAAGAATCTGCAATCAGCAACGCATCCAGCATCCTCGTGTCCATCGTCTCACGTAACGACCACCCTCTGCTCTTAGATTTCCTCATTAAGCTCAAGGAGGAGACCCCCGACGAAAAGGTCAACCTCAAGGAAGTGTCAACTGAGGCTCTCTACTATGCTGTTAGTTGGGGCTTGGTTGATATCTCAAAGACGTTATTAAGCTATCATCAAGCGACTACTTTCCATGATGTTCAAGCAGGCATATACCAGCCGGCGCTCTTTCATATCGCAATCGGGACTGGATGCAAGGAGATGGTCCAGCTCTTCATTGACGTCGGTGCCAAGGTCAACTTCTTAATACCTGGAGGGGGGTTTCTGAATTGGGACGCTGCCGCCCTCCATGTCGCCTGCCAATTCGCTCGCCTCGACGTCGTACGCTTACTGCTGGATGCAGGCGCCGACCCCAAACTTGCTGGCGAGCTAGGCGTAACACCATTGCACATTGCAAGCACGCAGGGTTTTGCTTCAATATGCAGATTATTGGTCGATCATGGAGCGACACTCACGCTAAATACGCATAAACAGTCACCACTACATATCCCAGCAAGATTTTCTCAGAGGCAGAGGTCTAAAGCTACAGCGGATGTGCTAATCGAGAGCCTAAAGAAGCAGTTTCCGCGCTTCAAAGAGGAGGGTAGTCCGGATGCGGAAAATCTGGCTGCTACAGTGAACGCGGCGTATGGTCACAAGCTTAAAACAGCCCTCATTTACGCGGCCGTAGCTGGAAACTCGGACTTGGCCAGAACTTTGATAGACCTCGGGGCGGATGTAGGCGCCTGCGAGGACGAAGGCTTCAATGCCATGTGTAGAGCTGCGATGATGAATGACGTGGACATGGTTCGTCTATTAGCTGACAGTGGCTGCCCGGTCGATAGCACTCGTGCCGACGGCAGACATTCCTTGCATGACGCTTGTGCATGGGGGAGCAAGCAAGTGATCGAGGAACTGCTTAAGCGTAACGCAGCCCCCGACCATCCCGATGAGGATAAAATACCTCCCATCGCCGTCGCGGCCACATGGGGTCTAGTCCGGGCAACCAAACAGATGATTCCTGCGAGCTCTAAAGACAGCATATCCCTCGCGTTGGTTTACGCAGCGCGATACGGCTACCACGAGATCGTAACGATACTTCTCGACGCCGGGGCGGATATCAACTACCAGGACGAGTTTGGCAACACGCCCCTGCAGTTTGCGTGCTGGAATTTGTATTCAAGGGTCGCTCAGCTCCTGCTCACGCGAATTCCAGATATTAATCGTCCGGATAAGGAGGATTTTACCGCAACCGCCGATGCAGCTAGGAGAGGTGCACTCGAGTGTCTCAAGTTACTTCTCGACGCCGGCGCCGACCCGGAGAGAGAAAGCCTATCTGGTAAACGACCTCTAATACGTGCCGCAGAGGTAGACGACGACTGCTTCCGGCTTCTTCTTGAGCGCGGGGCACAAGCAGTGTTACCCGTAGACATCGAGAAACCCAATGCTACGCCTTTTGAGGCTGGGCTTTCCTTCCTCGCGGGACTTTCTCATAAATATCCAGTCGGCGCAGTCAAGGTCTATCTCGAATATCTCAAGCCTCGCGTTAGCGAAGAAGCTTTTTCTGCCGAGATCAATGAGGCTCTTGCGGTAGCTGCGTACGCCTCCAAGCTCGATAACATGGAGGCCTTGCTCGAATATGGCGCAGACCCGAATGCCATCACCACAAAGTTCGACGTAAAACACGGGTCAGCAATTGGTCTAGCCGTCGCGTACGACAATATAGATGCCGTACAGATGCTCTTGGACAACAAATTCAAGCCCGTGGACCTCAATAAAGTAGACGACTACCGCGATACGCCCCTCCACATCGCCTTGGACTGGTGTATAACCAGCATCCAGCGGCAAATGATAGAGTTGCTTTTGAAGTACGGTGCCGATGCCAGCATCTCAAGCGGCAGCTTTGGTACAGTTCTCAATGCGACTTGCGAGATAACAGACGATGATTTGTTGGATCTGATTTTAAGCCAGCCTAGGGTATCTAAAGATGCTGCAGATCAGTTAGGAAGGCTGCCAATCCACGTCGCAGCAGCGCGGAGAACCGGTCCCCGGCGTGTCGAGCTTTTAATGACCGAGAGCTCTACGTTTAGGAGCCAGGACAAGCAAGGACGCAATGTTCTTCACTTTGCAGCACTTGGCGGCATTCCCGACGTGATAGAGAGGATACTGGAGGACTGTCCGGACCTGATCAACGTCCCGGACCGCGACGGCTGGACACCACTGCATTGGGCCGTAAGAGACAGCGGTACAGGAGGCTCGGAGTGCCTGATCAGACACGGAGCCAACAAAGACGCCAAAACGCACGATAGATGGACTCCTCGGCACGTTGCCATCTACCACGGAAATTCGGATCAGCTCGAGCTTCTACCCGAAGAAGGGGATGACACTGACGACGAAGAGTTACCTAGCGAGGCGGCGGAAAAGGTTACCGATGCAAGATGCGATTCTTGCAACTGCGTAAGTCC
>MU376290.1:0-95262 GCA_022495205.1 Hypoxylon sp. FL1150 | reverse complement strand
CCCCCCCTGACCTGCTAAGACCTTGCTAACTACTTCCACGTAGCATATATTCGGAACTGGTTACCGTTGCGGCTCGTGTCCCAAGTATTGGTTCTGCTTCAAGTGCTACTGGCACTGCGAAGAAACACACCCCAAGGATCATGTATTCCAGCGTTTTGACCAGGAAACAACGCGCGGAGTAGACACGCCACCGAGTAGTGAACCTGAAATAGCGGAATGAGTTGAATCATACGTTCAGCAAGGCAGTATGTCTTTAATACGGTTTCACGAAGATAAAGTTGGCAACGCTTCACGTTGAATGGGCTAGGATATAAAGATTAGGGGTTCTTATTTTACCTAACATATGCGAAAAGGGAACTTGATAAATAGGGGAATGCTAGGGAATTCGTATTGCCGTTTAGATTGAATTGAGCAAGAGCGTCAAAGTAGACTGTGCTTTCAACATGACCGTCACCGTGAAATTTATAAAGCCGTAGTTCAATCAATTGTTAACAAATAAACAATTATTTCGAATCGGCCTCATCTGTATTCTCCGTACGCCCGCTCTCGATAGAACACTCGTCGCTCAACGATACCGACGACAGATTATTTACGGGAAACCTGTCGGTCGTCGGCGGCACCTTAGGATCGAAGACGACCGCATCGTCCATCGGTATGCGCCCCATGATCTTGCGCACCTTCTCGCCCGCGTCTGCGAATACGGACACGCTCGCGCGCACGTCGACGGTCGCCAGAAACATCCCCTCGTCGCCCGGTCGCCGCTCCAGGAGTACCGCGACGCGCAGGAACCGCGGCACGCCACTCTTCTGGGACGCGTTCTCGCGCAGCGCGAAGCGGACCGCGTTGGGCTTCCCCGCCGCACGGTGAACGAACGCCTCCGTGCCCTCGACCGCCATGCTGTCGCCGCGCTCCACCGAGTCGCTGATCTCATACGTGTAACTAGTACCTGCCGTCGCCACCGGGTCCATGCCCCCCTCCACGTACGCCTCGAAGGCGTGCTTGCGGCCCGCCGTGTGCGTCGTCTGCAGGAGCACGCGGTGGCCGCTCGGCGCAAGGCCCTTGATGGCCGGATCCCAGCGCGACAGGTCGCCCGCGCCCCTGCGGGCGGCGGCGGGGCGACCTTCGGTGCCGTAGGCCGCGAACACGATTTCGATCTGAACCTCGCGGTACCGGCGCGACGCGGGCTTTTGGCCCAGCGCGGCGAACTCAAAGATAGCTAGTGAGCATGGCGTGTCGCTATCCTCGGCGTATTGGCCGTGGACCACGTCTGTTAGTTTGCCGAGAACTCGGAGAGCGCCCTTACGATCGTAGCCCGTGACGTACGGTCGTTGTTTCTCGTCCGGCTCGTTCTGGAGTCGGTAGTGTGCTGACTCCTCGTTGGTGTCAGCGAGGATTATCTCGAATGGGTCTTCGTCCATTTTGACCCACCCGGGGATACTCCTTATATAGCGCTCTTTCTAATGAATCATAAGCTTGATTTCCATGGAGCGAGGATTTCTCTCCATCAATATCATTCATAGGAGGAGGTAACCAGGTAGGCATGCGAGGCCATGCAGCGCCTTATACGCGGGCTTATAACTAGAGGCGTTTCATGGTGTGGTGGTGGCTGGCTTCCCACCATAGCCCCCAGTTTAGACTTGGTCAATCCCTGCCACGGAGGGCTGATCAGGATCCATCATCGGACCCATCTCCCATCAATAGTGGGTGGCAGATGGAAGCGCGGTATCACGGCATGACCTGCCCAGCCTCAGCCTGCATGACCCGGAGCAGATAGCTAAGCTAGAAGGATCGCTTACTCAAACTGATACACACCGAATACTCCTATCCGCTGTGAGCTTGGCAAGGCTTCCGTTGAGGCCTCGGAATTAAGCCATTACTGGCGATCTTATCGAATGATGTTTAAGGATGTAATTAGTAAAATGATTTCGTAACCGTAGAAAAATCTTTTTCTTATGGGGGGTCAGTATTCGTTATAGCTGAATAGCGAATATTATACTAGGAAGGAATATCAACTCCCTGATACTTAAGCCTATCACATTGGTCGCCATAGAGGTAAGCAACCCACTACAGTCCATTAGCCCCCGCCATTGCAGGATCTAAGTTCTGACAGCGCTGACGATTAATTGCTGAGCAATGGGCTGTGAGAAATGTCGAAATAGAGAAGCCTTTGATGATAGGCATAGCTTTTAGTATTCGGTCTCAAACCAAGTTCACAAGATGATCCCCTAATGTTTCTAGTATCCTCGCATACTCGCCAGGAAGCCCCAGAGTTCCCCACGACTCTCCCCGTCCCGAATCCGATGCTCTGAGCATAGCTTGCAATTGGGATTGGGTAGGGCCGTGCTTGCAATTGAACTCATCAATGATACATCGAGCCTCGTTAGACATCATCCCGTGGATATATGCGTCACCGATCAATTCGAAATATTCTGCAGCTGCTGCGCCCTTAGATGACTCCTCATGAGCTTTCCCCCCGTCCATGTGAGCGGAAGGGGGTAACCAACGACGGAGCACCACACCAACTTGATATCCTACGAAGATACTTACCACATCATGAGCCTGTGTCTCCCGCGGGACTAGACAGAAGTAGCCGTGTTTGGTGATTGCAAATCGGAAACTTTGAAGCGCCCCAGAGGCCTCCATCGAATATTGCCATACTGGCATACTCTCTCGCGCTGCGAGGGGATCATTTAGCCACTTAATCCACTCATCCCAGTTTTTATCAGCATATTGGGAATCGACAATGCCCTGTTCGTGGTTGCTTGCGAGAATTAAAGTAAGTTTATAAGCAGCCGAGATACTCTCGTTATTTAGGTAGGTCTTCGGCCCGAGTTGTCCAATATAGTCGAGATCCTGCTTCAAGATACGGAGTGTGGCTTCGATATCGAACGCATCATCCAGAACATCAGCAACGTATGCGATCTCGTCGGACATTGTCGATTTTAAGCTCGCATAGCTCTGAAGAAGCGCTTTACGGGCACCCTTGAAATCTCTCAGTTCCTTAGGGAGATCTAGTCGTTTTCGATGGCGCTTGGGCAAGTTATGTACGCTCCCGGCAGCCTTTCCCGGCGCATCATACGCTACTTCTGTCTTCGGCCCCCCGGGCATCCAGCTCGGATGGTCAACCATAACGTTGCTACCCCAGTTTCCGTCACGGAAGTCTGGGGCCCATGATGGCAACATGCTATCCGGCTTCTGTCGAACTCTGCCGGCATTCTTCAGGAATCCAAGGATGCCGCGCTCTAGGAATCGCCGAGCAACATCGGCGTACAATATCTGCCACGGAACACCGTAGTCGATGTCGAACCACATATCGGCGTCTTCTGCAAAGTATTGCAGAGAATAGAGCTTGTCGCGCGGATCTGTAGCTCCAAAGCGGCATGAGTTGATCAATCTAGAAATAAGGGGCTGGAATATCAAATCCCCCCTAGTTTGGTATAAATCGCCAAAGAGGCGCCTCCTTCGACGCTGGATGTTTTCCACGGCCGATATGTTATTCAGTGTTCGATTGAGATCGTCTAAGATGTAGTCGGGATACAGCCCAACACTTCTAGGTAGAAGTATCCACGCCAGTGCGAAAATGTTGTCCCATCCGACTTCTTGATCTCCGCATATCACCCGTGTTTCACGACACAGGGCGGCTTCCTGTTGGACCCATACACGATTGAACCAGGGCCTATTGACGAATTTGACAATCGCAACTCCGAGGGTCTGGTGTTGCTTTGGCTCGACCCCCTCTTTCGGCTCGAAAAAGTAGGATTTATTCGTGTATATTTCCCAGTCTTTTGCCGGGCTATCTCCAATGTCTCTGGACTCTCCGAGAAGTTTAGGGACGTCTAAGCCAGCGGCATAAGACATGGCTAAAGCACTATGATGGTCCGACTTTCCAAGCCAGATGACAACTCTCTTTGCTCGACGGTATATATGATGCATAATAGCAACCTGCGCCGCTCGTTCCTCGATATTCGATTGGTCGATGCAGATGGCATCAATCCATACGGTCCTTGTTTGATCCGTACGCCGTAAGTCGTTAAGCATATCGAATGCATTTCTCTGGATTATGACTTTCAGCCCGTCGCAAGTCATGCTCGGGGGGTCCACAGGCGACCCCCAGGTATATGAGGTAGCCTCATAGTGACCTTCAGCTTCTTCGATGCTTGTGGGGACCAGCTCGGCGTTCAGTTCATCGCCAGGTTGTCCGGGGTGAAGACGAAGTAAACGGATGGGCATCGAGCCACTAAGGGGCTTATAGAGCAAAGAGACAATATCTGCATTCCATTTCTCCATGGTGATGATAAATAGGGGGAGGCACCCTAAGATAAGGTTAGTCAGGTCACGTCGAATTCAATTACAGAGTGATAATTACGAAGACTAAATTAGAACTAGATCTAAAGTCGACGCCCAACTATTTACACTGAGTATGATTACGCTTTATTTCATAAACATGCGCTGATTACGGGCACGGGGCCCCTGATATAGCTTGATCCTACAATGGACCAGGGGGTTCTTACGTGATATGCAGGTGTTATAGCCCCTTTCTTTTAGTGGATCTATATAGCACTAAGCGCTGATTCTAGGTACCTTCCAGCTCCGCTAACCGTGTCATCAGGCTAGGTTAGGCGCTCAGCTCGACCCCTTAGTTTCAAAACTTTCAAATCGAGCACAGAAAGACATGTCAGTACACGAAGGGGAGCGATGATCAACAGATTCTCTGAATGCATACAGCCTCAAGAGTTTAGCCTGAGTTCTCGTAGGCTTTGAAAAGAATGACATTATCACAATTTCTGAAGAAAAAGATGGGAGATATATAATCCAAGCTGCCAATAAAACAATTTGCGGTATGGGCGGAATATTTCCGTAAATCTAATTGTTTAACCTAGTCACTGACATGAAGACACAGGCTCATAAGAACCGGATAATAGGATTAAGAACTACCATTGTCTTCTGTGCTCTATGAGCTAAGCATCTACGAAGCTGGTCTAATCTATCTATGTCCATCCTGACCAAGAGCTAATGATCGTTCCATTTCTTACAGCAGAACATTCGGACTTATAAAGTCGTATAATACACGTTCCAAAAACCTCCTTACCAGGCCCAATGATGTCGCTCGAACCAACCCGAAGTTGTTCCTAAACCGTAGGCCAGGAACTCTGAGTAGGTGATATGTGCCTTTGTGAACTGATAATACACTTGGCACACGATGCCAGATATCTTCTCTTAGCAATGCGCCCAATAATCAGGTGAATATTCAATGATGACACAAAAAAGTAGATACGGTGCTATCGAGTATTAGCCGTATCGATTAAATGGGTGCCCCGAAATGTTCATCGAGTACGTCTTGAACACTGGGGCTTCGAAGCAGCGTCTTGCCGTCGTCACCAGTCATCTTGCTACTGGCTGGGGTAAAGTGGCGGGTGCGTTTGACACTCTTCTCGGGACAGCCCATGCCGCGGGCATCTGTGCTTGCGTCGCTATCTATCTGCGAGTCCATAGTCGGCTGTGTGAACATGCTAGAGACATTGGTAAGGTCATTACCAAAGTCCCCTGCGGATCCAGATCGGTTCGAGAACACCCCCGAGAAAGTGCTCTGGCTGGGAGGAGAGTGAGCTGCACTATTCACCTGGTTTTCTTTACCTAAGTTGCTGTATGTCTGTGATATCTTCCGCCGTTCAACCTGATCGCTAGAAGTGGTCTGTTCATTCGGAGAGTCGTGGTTCAGGCGGCTCTCTTTACGCGACTTCACCTCTGTGGCTGGCGGGTGGATATTGCCGGGTTTCACAGGAAGTGGGTTTGGTTGGTTTAACAATGAATGTGTGAGAGATGTTGCGAGCTCGGACGAAAAGTTTGTGTGATGCGGGTTGATATAGTCGTTCATCGACATAGCTATCGTAGAATACTTGTCAGCTAGGCCCCTTGTACCAATGCTAGAGAGCTTGATGGGAGGCAATGGGCATGTTTAGGTCACGGGCTCACATACTGCCAGGGGTCCCAATATTGCTCACGTCGATATCCAGATCGTCAACGAAGTTCGGTCCAACTATGGCTGTCGGCGTATTGGCTGGCGCCTTAGGATCATGGGCGCTGGTATCAGCGTCCGTGAAGCTAGACGTTGAAAGATCATTGAGGAAATGGTGATCTGGTACAGCCTGGACGTTGCTTAAATTGCTCAAGCCATAGTCAGGCATGCTGGCATCAGACCGAGACAATCTGCTAGCGGCAGTAGTCCTGCGGTTGGGGACGGAATTATAGTTGGGCTTGCTGCTCTCGGCGGCCTGCGTGTATCCGCTAGGACCAAAGTTGCTTGCCCAGTCGAAGCATGCAGTGGTGTCGGACTTTTGGGAGTTGAAGGGATCTGCCCAGACGGAAAGGGACCTGGTTCCGCTGCGCTGGAGCATAGCTTGTGTGTTGGGCATAGACCCCAATATGTTGCTGGGATTGGCATGTGTCAGCCCAGGCGGGCCAGAGCCGTACCCGGATAGGTGCGAGGTGCGTTTCACATGGCTCGTTCGGCGACGAGGAGAATGAAGATGGGCGTCCGGGCCATCTTCATGATGCTGCGATGGGACAGGCATAGTAGAATTTTGACTACGGCGCCACATACTAGGATTCGGCCAAGCGATACCAGAGCTCTCAAGAATATCTAGAAATATGTGTATTAGTACAGGGGAGCCGACTATATAATGCAGAACGGGATTGTTGGTTTTGTACCAAGTGGAGCATGTTGAAAGGAAAAGGCGACGATGTTCTTGACTCTTTCGATCGGAACTGTCAATGAGTCCCTCGGGAACCCTTCGCTAATGACGATCTTGATCCGTCCAACTTCGTCTCCGGGGCTCCAGTAGTTTTGCCGGAGTACTTCACTGCGGAAGGGAGGGAACCTCAGGGTTTCGAGGTCTCCGTTTTTGGTGAATTCTATGAGTTTCGGACTGTTAGCTTCCAGAAGTATTCTTGGGACTTGGTCAACTAACCGAAGCTGTGGTTGATCAACTGAGGCCACGATTCCAAACGATCAAAACAGGACGAACTATAGATTCCCTGATTAGATCCAGTCTAACCAGAAAATAGTATTGGGAGCATACGCAACCAAACGGCCATCGACCAGGACTCGGGCTTCGAACTTGACGAGCTCCGGGTGCTTACTGTAGTTCCTAGTGAACTGACTGACGTCGGGTGTTTTCCAACAATGAAGCGAGATATTGAAGGGTGTACCGGGGGGCATAGCCGGCATGAAGCAAGTCATGGTAGGCAAACCGAAAGATCCGTGGGTGTAAGCGAACTCTGAATGCTGGGATTAGTTCTTTGGGTTGATAGTCTGGACAGGGAGGACCAAATCTCGACGCCTATGGAGGTAGGTAGACGGAGACTTGCAGGACCGGGAAATTTGATCAGGTAACTTACCAGTATCATGGACCACATGGCAATTAGTCTTGAACTCCTTCATCGGAACCTTAGAGTCCCTAGGAAATAGGAGCACATCCCAGTCTTCAAAACGCATCTTGGCTATCAAACAGTGATGATATGGAACGGAGGAGCAATGAAACTTGATAGGATAGGTGGTTGGTAGAGTGATCAAAACTTGATAAGAGCGAGCCAATCCTCGCGAGTGAGGCCCTCGTGAGGAGTTTGTACGTGGGCAATGCTTAGTGAAGCAAGGTGGTTGGTTTGATACTAAGAGTTGTAGAGTTGACGGATTTCTTTACAGTAAGTAAACAATGTTTTTTTCGCTCAAACCCTTCCGAGCTCCGATGTCCAGCTCCGTCGCGAGTTCCTGCCTTCCATCTATATCGTGAAGGCGCACGGTCTTAGCTTTTTTCAGACCTATACGCAACTACTTGCCCCCATTATCTGCACATGTGAAGTGGGCCTAGGACTTCCAACGGTGGCAGAGTATCGCGATAGGCATCCAGATAGAGGCAAGTACAGACTGAGCCAGAAAGGTGGAAGAAACCTTAATATGTCATTGCACATTAGCGACACCGTAGGCCGAGACTGCAAATATTTAATAAACCCTTGTCCTTTCCATGCAGCGTCTTCCCCGAAGACTCCAAGCTCCTGCTGTGCCTTAAGGCACTGAACATATAGGTATTGGGATGAACTTAACATAGAAAACACTGATGGATTGTCAGGAGTCAAGGTAGCTTCAAGTGTCCACATAAACAGCAGCAGGCTTGACTGTTTGCTATATGTTTAGCTGCGTCCATACGCAAGACATAAAAGCTACCTAATGCTCTTCGGGTTGTAGTGATCGCAATGGCCTCCATCGCGCTTCATGCAGGTGTGGCGAAGCCAACCTCTATGTATATACAAGTCCTTTATATTTCTTCTTCCACTTCCTCGATCTGGTATGGCTCCGGGTCACCAGGAGCTCTGGCCTGCAAACATGGTCAATACGACTACTCTACTCTACTTCAATCAAACATCAACTTACCCTCAATGCACCGGCACCGCCCAATTCTCGTTCTAGGCCGCCTTCGAACTCTCGGGGGTATGAGGGCTTGTCAGGATATAATCTTCCAACAACCCAGCATACGCCGACGAAGGTGGCAATGAATGCGCCAATTTGTGCTAAGCCCTTGCCGGAAGAGATCCAGGTGTATTCGTAGGGAGAGAACATTCCTAGGATGTCATGGTCCTCGTGAACAGGCTCGCCGTAGTTACGTCGTTCCTGCTTGTCCCACCAATCACCATGAGGATCGCGGAATTGTCGCTTGACTCGCGGGGGGTTGATGTAGCCACCATTCTGTGATGTGTTAGTTACCGGCACCGAACCACTTGACTCCTGGCAGCTTGCTAACCATTCCCGGATCTTCTGCTTCGGTGGTCTTTGGGTATTCCGGGTATTTATCGTCGACGACAGACCGGTCATTGAGAGACGGGGGAAGGAATGTGCGTTGTTGGATGATGGGTAGTCTTCGCGATGCCAACGAGGCCGATCGCAGAGCCGAAGCCCTTGCGATTCTTTGGGGGAGCATCTAGAGATGTAAACGTTAGCTATATTGAAGAGATTGAAGAGTAGGAAGGAAACATAGAGCTAATTGAGCATACCGTAGGCTTGCTACGCAGCTAAAGACCTCGATGTTATCGGACTGTACGAAGTGATTGCTTTAGGTATCGCTCAATTGAAAGCTTAGAGATGACCACTGACGATGAAGGGTTAGTAATCTGTCGGCTTATTTTCCAAGGCTTAACCGCTGGACGCTGGACGTACAAGTGGACGGCGCTACTTAGGTACCAAAAAATACTTGAGAATCCGCCCGCCGTTGCCCCCTCGGGAATGTACCTCGACTTTGTGCCCATTACGTAAAGCGCTCATTAGGTGAAAGCTATGCAAGAACCACAATTAATCCCTTACGTTGACAAGTTGGGGGGGGGCACTCGGACCAAGCTTGCTATTCCTGTCCCAGGCGAGGCGGAGACCCGACGAAATTTTTGAATCATCATCAAACCGGCGATGAAAGGCAATTCTAACACGGATTCCATCATAACTCAAGCTCCAATGCTCTGTGTAGGATAAAACCTTGTCATGATATTCTTGCATTGATTCTCTATCTTCAGACGTACTTTTCATCACATCAAATGTCCATTTCAGTGATACTCGCGTCTTTTTACTTCCTCACCATCCCTGGACAGCTATGACGGCCTTCGCGTCGCCCGAGTCTGCGCCAACACACGACACCGCAATTCCCGCCAACCTAACCTACGAATCTTCCCAACTACTTCCCGATGGACCACTTAACGCCTCACCTCAACCTGTAATTAAATCGGAAGTTCACAATTCGACACAATCGTCAGCCGCAGACCTCGAGACAAACAATTTCGACGCGAGTATTGTCGGCACCCCTGTCACAAATGGCACCGATGTCGACGAGAGGCCTGCCAAACGCCGCCGAGTCCGTGAAACAACGCCCCATAGTGCAACACGCCGACCCAAACCTGAATCGCCTCCTTGGAAGAAGATCGAAGCTGAAGGACCTACATCGTTCACCGAAAATGGCAAACGCAGATCCGGACGCACAAATCAGATTCCCCTAGAGTTGCAGCCGCCGGGCAACAGAAGATTGACTAGAGGTTCTGCTCACAGCCACGCGCCTGCACCTGCGAAGGAGAAGCGTCAAACAGTCAATGGCCATGTCAACGGATCACAAAGGAATGTGTCGGCGGCAAAGCCAGTCCCATCCAAAGCACCTACGCCGAATGCCAAGCCGAACACTAGGAGATCTTTGGCCAATGACTCTAAGCCTCCCCCCAAACCCCGAAGACGCTCTGCAAGTCCCCAGCCCCAGACAACGCCGCCGAGGCGATCTGCTAGGACGCAACGAAGTTCCAGATCTCTCCGAGATGTACCAGATACTCCAACCAGTGACTGCCATGTACCCACTGATGAAAGTCCTAATTTACGCCCGACTAAGATTCGATTACGGCTAAAGGCTTCCACCATTCCCACCGTACATCCGGCTCAGGCCAACGTATTCCCTGGGCAAACGATCGCACGCCCGAAAATATCATCCGATTTCTATGACTTCGTCGATCGCGCACCGGATATAGATGTCAAAGATGGCGGATGGCTTGACCTCGTTGATGAGGGCGAGCCTTATACCCAAGAGGCGGCCGAGAAAGATGCTGCACTCATTACGCGAGTTGAAACAGAAGTCGAGCCTGGCGGATTGCTTAGCGAGGAACGATCTACCCTTTTCGTCCCCGAACCGGCAGAGGAGCCACCGAGGCAATGGGCGCATATGGACCATCTCATCAAGCAGATGGCCAATTTCCGGAAGCTTATGCTTATGGAACAGCAACGGCATAGAGCTGCAGCAAAACGCTTAGCTGAAGCTTGCCGGGACGAGTGGTCACGTCGGCAACCGAAGACGGCTGAGCAAATTGAAGCTGAAACTAAGGCCGCATGGATTATCCGTTATAGAATGGTTGTCAAGGCCATTGGTGGGACTTGGGATAATGTTCGAGCGGAAGTCAATCGTCGCCGATTGGAAGAGTGGGAGGCAGCTGAACAAAAACGAGTCAAAGCTGCCTTGAATGAAGCCGTGAATATGTCAGAAATGAAGCTTCAGGCTCGAAGGGCGCATTTCGACTCGGAGCCTATATCCGATGAAGACGAAGACGAAGTGGAGGAATCTGATGAAGAGGGCGAGGATGAAGACGATGATTTGAACCCTAGCGAAGAGCCCACCTCAGGCGAAGAATCAGATCGAGGTGAAGATGAAGACAATATGACCTCATCTGATGACGACGACGATGCGAGATCGATTATCTCCGACGAGGGTCTCACACAAGACCAATTAAGGCAGAAATATGCGAATATTCCGGATCTCCCTCAGAATTCAACAAATCGCCTTGGCAGTGGTAACGATCAACATACGACAGAATTAGATGACTCAGGCGAAACTACAGATGAATCCATTGATATGGACGATGACCTAGGGTCGAGTGATGAGGATATGGACAGTGCAGAGAATGGCGATCAACCTATTAGCGGCGAAGATTCCGAAGATGATGAAGCACCTTCTGGACTATTGGGTCTGATCTTCGGCAAGTCAGAGCTCAAGAAGATGCAGCAAGAGGTAGCAACGGAAGAGCCATCTTCGCAACAGGATATCGACATGGTGGCTGCCCCAGAAGCTACAGACATGACCCCTCCCACTACAATAACAACAGCTAGGAAAGTCATCCAAAATGGGGAGGTACCGAACGATACAAAATCGCCAGCTGATTCTTCGTCGAGATTGATCAATGGAACGTTGGTCCATGCCAAAATTGCTATACAAGACCATGGAAAAGCAACTTCAGCCGGTGTTGTATCTGCGACAGCCCAACCGCCAAAGAACCCGTATGCAGCCAATAAACCCGATGCGCCCGCGATGATACCGGAACCGCTGCATGCTCAGGACGTCGAGATGGAAATCATTGGTGCTGTTGAACAAGTTAAGATGGATACTAAGGCGAATGGTTTGACCACGGCTGGCAAACAAGTCGTACCAAGTGTTGAGACGGGAGCTGGTCCAACCGATCAAACCCAGGCGAGCCCGGACACCGATGCAATCACCAACCCCAGCCGTGATCGTAGTCAGTCACTTCGGACATCTGATACCAAGCCTTCGGAAGTCGATACGGCCTCCTCTGTCTTGAAGTCCGGTGCGAGTAGATCAAGTTCGCCCCAACATCAAGTACCAAGGACAGAAGTTCCGTTCCTACTTCGAGGGACCCTGCGCGAATATCAACACTATGGTCTGGACTGGCTTGCTGGTTTGTATAGAAACCAGACGAATGGCATCCTCGCGGATGAAATGGGTCTTGGGAAGACTATTCAGACGATTGCTCTCCTGGCCCATCTTGCATGCAATCACGAAGTATGGGGCCCGCATCTGGTCATCGTTCCGACCAGCGTGATGCTGAACTGGGAAATGGAATTCAAAAAGTGGTGTCCCGGGTTCAAGGTGTTATCCTACTACGGCAGTATCGAGGAGCGTAAACGAAAACGCCAGGGATGGAAGTCGGATGACATATGGAATGTGTGCATCACGTCGTATCAGATTGTTCTGCAAGACCAGCAGGTGTTCAAGCGCAGGCAATGGCACTACATGATTCTCGACGAGGCTCACAATATCAAGAATTTCAAGTCTAAACGCTGGCAGACGTTGTTGACGTTCAACACGCGAGCGCGACTCTTACTCACAGGCACGCCATTGCAGAATAATCTTACCGAGCTATGGTCGCTGCTGTTCTTTTTGATGCCATCCGAAAATGGGGTTGGGGGATTCGCCGATCTAGCAGAGTTCCAGGATTGGTTTCATAAGCCCGAATCTCAGATCTTGGAGAGTGGGCGAGAACAGATGGACGACGAGGCTCGGGCGATAATTGCCAAGCTGCACAAAGTGTTGAGACCGTATCTCCTGCGACGCTTGAAGGCGGACGTCGAGAAGCAAATGCCAGCCAAGTACGAACACGTCGAGTTCTGTCGACTATCACGCAGGCAGCGGGAGTTGTATGACGGGTTCTTGGCCCGTACCGATACCAGAGAAGCACTGTCTTCCGGCAATTATATATCAGTCATCAACTGCCTGATGCAACTTCGTAAAGTCTGCAACCATCCTGATCTTTTTGTCGAGCGTCCCATCATGACATCCTTCCGACAACGCAGATCAGTCCTAGCTCAATACGAAGCAACAAGGGATCATCTTAGAGACAGATTTCTTGCTCCGAAGCCCATGAGCACTGTTGACATCAGCTTCCTTAACCTAGTTCCAACAGAACACGAGAACCTGTCCAAAACGGTGTGTGAACGGATTTCGCAGCTCAGCGCTCACCGATCGCTTATGGAGCTTAAAGAAGTTCAAAAGGAGCGAGCGCAAGCCGCACATTCCAATCTGGATCCTTCAACGGTGGAATCCAACATTGTATATCTAGAAAGTGCGGCTCGATGGGATCGTTTTGAGGAGCTGCAACATTGTGTCTACCTAAATGCGCTTAGAAGACAGAAGTGCCCAATATATGGCAAACAGCTCACCGAGTTTTTAACTCTCAACCTAAATGACAGGCCACATAAATCACGCCCGAAGATACCGCAAAAAATCATGAGCTGGTTCGAAGAGGACTCTCCAGCGCTGAGGTCGATGGTTCCCACGCTCGACCAACGCGCTGCGTCAATGAAGACTACCATCTCCAAGTTTTCGTGTGTTACGCCAGCAGTTGTCACCCGGGATTTCGATCAGTTCCTCCTAGGTCCGAGAGGTGTCGAGGCGTTTGACGATGCGAACCTAAAGCTCTCAGCGCCGGTACGTTATGCGCCTTTCATGCAGAAAGAAGCTCCGCCTGATCCGTGGCACGAAGCACGTATGAGGCTCAGCATTCAGTTCCCCGACAAACGGCTGCTCCAATATGACTGTGGTAAACTGCAAGCTCTCGACCGTCTCCTACGCAGATTGCAATCTGGCGGCCATCGCGCCTTGATCTTCACGCAAATGACAAAGGTGCTCGACATACTGGAACAGTTTCTCAACATCCATGGACATAAGTATCTGCGACTCGACGGTGCTACGAAAGTAGAGCAACGTCAGATACTGACAGATCGTTTCAATCACGACCCGCGAATCCTTTGTTTCATCCTGTCTACACGATCAGGCGGTCTCGGCATCAACCTGACTGGTGCTGACACAGTCATCTTCTATGACCAGGATTGGAACCCGGCAATGGACAAGCAATGCCAAGATCGGTGTCATCGAATCGGTCAGACGAGGGATGTCCATATTTATCGACTCGTCAGTGAGCACACGATCGAGGCAAACATTCTGCGCAAGGCGAGTCAAAAGCAAATGCTCGACGATGTGGTTATCCAGGAGGGTGGCTTCACCACGGATTACTTCAATAAGATCTCGGTGCGTGACGTTATTGGCGCCACCCCAGACGCAAGCGACGTTGTTGGTGACGCCATGGATCGTGTTCTCGGAGGTGTTGAGAACAGTGACCAACGCACCGTTGGACGGGTCCTCGAGCAAGCTGAGGACCGCGAGGACGTCGATGCTGCCCACGTTGCAGAAAAGGAAATCCAAGAAGACGAGGCAGACTTCGCCGAGAAGCCTACGACAGCAAGCGCGTCTGGAGCTTCTAGTGCCAGGCCAGGCACGCCCACGACACGAGACGTATCGGCTACTCCCGGCCTCAGTAGGCCGAATCTTGAAGGTGTGGACAACGCTCTTGAGGAGATGGAGAACAACGCATGGGGCGAGAGCATACACAATATCGACCAGTATATGCTTGCTGCGATGAGCAAGCAACTCGAGGGGACGGCATTGGAGCTCCCCAAAGACAAAAAGAAAGGCAAGAGCAAGAAAGGCAAAGATACGCGAAAGCGTTGAGGTCGTTCACACGAGGCCCAACTGCTTTACGGTACTAAACCGGCATTGGAGCTCCCCAAAGACAAAAAGAAAGGCAAGAGCAAGAAAGGCAAAGATACGCGAAAGCGTTGAGGTCGTTCACACGAGGCCCAACTGCTTTACGGTACTAAACCGGCATTGGAAGAGGTGATAACGATTGTACGTTACCTGACCTGCAGACAGACACCGGGTTGGCTTTTAAAATGCGTACTATGCATTGTGGGAGTTTTGAGACAAAATGGCGTAAAGTAAGGGGACAGGACAGAAAAGGGGTTTGGAAGCATTAGGTACCTAAGGTTGCATATATTTTGCGGTTTCGCGGTCAACCGAGGCGTCATCATATTGGGGGATTCTGCATCTTGTGTGCACAGTCGGAGTCGGGGTGTTACGAAAACAAGGTTACCTAGGTAGTGTAGACCTGTATCTGTACGAACCAGACGGGGTTTGTATATTAATTGAACGAGAAATGAGAAATGGCCAACTCGCAGGGGCCCTTCGCCACTTTACCAAACAAGTTTTTTTTTTTTTTTTTTTTTTTTTTTTTTTTTTTTTTTTTTTTTTTTTTTCCTAAAAAATATTATCTGGAGGTGGGCGTGATTACCTAGGCACTATTCGAGGCCAGGGAAATGATGATGCCGGTAGAGTGCCGCCGACGCTATACAAGAGCCGATACGTTTCCCCGCGTGGGGTCCACGGGAGAGGATCCTTGCCGATGGGACCGTTGGATCGGATCGCCCGACCATTTGTGGAAATTCATCGCTCTTGGATTACCGATTTAAATTTATTTCCCAATAGTTCCTCGTCTACCTACCTACCTAGGAAGTAGGATCTATTAGATATATAGTGCCACTGGCCGGTGCTTGTCTTTGCCTATCGTACTTAACACCTAACAGAATAGTATAAGCCGTACTGTGGGCTTGGCATTGCTACCGAGAACTCGTAACGCAGCTCCGTCCAACTATCGGGAGGAGCCTCAGCGTTTATTGCCGTGCCCTCCTTTTTCTTCTAACATTCCATTCTATTCTTAGGTAGTCTGACATATAAAAACGTTGCATCGGCGTCATGACGTCCACCGAGCAGCAAGATGCCCAGCACACCAGCTTCCGGCAGTATCTGCCGGACCTGAACACGCCCCGGTTCCAGGCCATCGCGGTGAACGATGCGTACGGCCATGCGAAGGAGCTGTTAGAACACCAGAGGCCGCCGTGGCTGTACGGGCTGTACGTACACTGGCGGAAGCTGTTCGAGGAACCGTTTAAGGGCGTAACTAACGACGGTAAGTTCACCTCTTCCCGTTATGGAGGGCAGAAATACGAGGAGGATACAAGACGTTGTCTACTTACATGATACATAATAGGTACCGTTCGTCCGGATCTGTTCAAGCTGCGTGACGAAGGCATACCCATCAAAACCATCGTGGCCGCAGCGGAAGCCGTCATCTCGCAGCTAACACCAGCGCAAACCGCCAAGACGATCCTGCACGTGGACTCGCCCGAGTGGCGGTCGTGGTCGAACCCGGAGTTCCTGCTGAGCGACAAGGGCATCCGGCTCGACGAGGTCCCCGCGCCTCTTCGGGAATCCGCGTTGGCGCTGCTAGAAGCAACGCTCAGCCCCGAGGGCTACGCGAAGGCCGTAGCCGCCATGCGCATCAACCACTTCCTCGGCGAGCTGGTCAACGCGCCCAAGGTCATGAACGAGCACAGCTACAACCTCGTGTTCTTCGGCAGGCCCGCGGAAGCGACGCCCTGGGGTTTCAGCTTCTACGGACACCACTTGTGCCTCAGCGTGTTCCTGTACAGGACCCAGATCGTCGTGTCGCCCTGGTTCACCGGCGCCGAACCCAACGTCATCGACGACGGTCCGCACAGGGGCACGCGCATCCTGCACGAGGAGGAGCGGCTGGGCCTGCAGCTCATGCAGAGCCTCGGCGCGGAGCAGCAGGCCAGAGCGCGCGCGTATGCACACATGAAAGACGAGGCCATGCCGAAGGGCCGCTGGAACCACGACGACCAGCGGCACCTGTGCGGCGCGTATCGCGACAACCGCGTCGTGCCGTACGAGGGCGTCCTCGTGTCGTCGCTCTCGCCGGCCCAGCAAGACGTCGTGCGCCGTATCCTGGGTCAATATCTCTTATACCTGCCCGCACGATCGCGCGAGCTCAAGGTGCGGGACTGCGCCGACTGGTTCGGCGAGACGCACTTCTGCTGGATCGGCGGGAGCGGCGACGCCGACCCGTTCTACTACAGGATCCAAAGCCCCGTGGTGCTGGTCGAGTTCGACCACCACTCTGGCGTGTTCCTGGCGAATGAGGAACCCGCCAAGTTCCACATACATACGCTGCTCCGCACGCCGAATGCCGGCGACTACGGGTTCGCGCTTAGACACCAGATCGAGGGGAATGTGGATCAGGGGTATGTATGGGAAGGTTAGATTTGGAGAGGATGGAGAGTATATGGGAAAAGGAGAGCGTGTGCAAATGTGTATAGCTGTGTAGCCACTTAAGATACTCCTGGGATATGTACATGATTCATTTCAAACTGTGGATACGTGTATGTGCCCGAGAGGTGAATAGTGTTCCAATAAAGTAGAGGAGCGATTGAACCCCTATTTTGAATGAGGTAGGGAGTGTAGTGTAGTCAAGTTCGTCTATAGAGCCACTTGGCTCCTAATGATTTAAAAGATAAATCCGTCTGTTCTCAAACAACTAGAAAGAATTTGTCTCTTCCTAGGTTATTTCCTTATTATAATACCACATCATAAGAGGCACGATGCAGACAGAAACAACGTCTGGATATGGACGTCGGTGTGCCCTCCGTGGAACGCGTTGGTTGAACCACTTTTAGCTAGCCAGGTATGCAGGGGAGTGGCCTATTCCCTTGTAGTTCCTGAAAGAAGAGAAGCTTGGCTATGTGACATGGCCATACGACACTACTAGATGTGTGCGTTCTAGGAATGTGGCGTTTAGCACCATTGAACATCAATACTTGATGCAAGAAACCCAAATTGAATGCCGTATAGGTAGGTAGACCAGTGTTCAGTTACATTTTGCATTGCAATATTTCGTTTTTATGGAATATTGCAGAGTTACTACATGTTCCTATATTAGGAGTGTTTGGTAGAACCGAGTTTGACCTGCATAACACGACGCTGTAAGAGTCTTGTAGTCGTGATGTATGCTTTGAACCGCTCGCGAAGCATATATACGAAACCTTGTTTGCATGATTTTCTTGAGGCTAAGGAAAAAATGGGTTATATATCATGTCCAGGGGCACTTCGCCACGTAGCTGCTAGGTATTTACTAAATGAAAGGGTATAGACGAGTGTAAATTATGAATAGACGAAGCTGTGTCACGATAAATCAAATCGTCATTATGATTACCGTTTTCGTATTAATTAACTCCCAATGCAATGCTCTGCAGTATGTAACACCTCTAGCAATAGCTGGTTAGACTCGTTCCTTTGACCCCGTCAATAAAATGTACCGTTCCGAACTCCCGTGTAAATCCAAGTCAAAGTAGCCGTCTCCAAGCCTGGTACCTTGAACGACGGCCCCAGTGTCTCATCCTCGGCAAACTTCTGCAGCCAGCTCTCGAATGTGCGCTTCAAATCGTGCACCTGGTACCCGCGCGGCTGGGGGTCGTGGACGCACTGTTTCGAGTGCCTCGGCAGCGACGATTGCATCTTTTCCATGTCCGTCCTGTCATCTTCGGGTTCGAACTTGACCAGCTTACTTTGGTAGGGTCGGCGCAACCAGTAATTGTCGAAGTTGAAGTTCACGTTAAAATTATAGTGATAAGATTCGTACAGGTCATAGTGACGCCACGGCAAACGTTGGTGTTCGGGACATCGGAGCCGAATGTTAAAAGCCGAGCGTTGGTAGACCACCAAAATAATGGTCTCGAGTTGGCGGAACTTCGAAACATACTGGAGGAATCTGGCCATGTTGCGCCTGGTCTGCACTGTTCGATGGAACATTCGTAGATGCAACCCCGTATGTAGGCCCCACGATGTTCCCAGAGCCAGCCTGGTTGCGCTCCGCCGTATCGGTTCAATCTGGCTCAGCAGCCGTATCACCTTCAGAAGTCTCTTCACCTGTAGGTAAGAATCGAGCAGGATGATGTCTCTATGGAGATCTAGGTGCTTGACCGTACCCGAAAAAGCGACAGGTTTGTAGCGTCGCAGAACTGCTTGCCGGGCATCGTGGCAGACTCGCGCTATCGAGGGCGGAGGTTCGTTGCGAACATCAGCGAACATCAAACGACCCGAGGGTGTATTTTGAGATTGCGTAGAACTTGGAGAATCAAGAACCTCAAAGACCCTCGGTTCGGGGAGGGCATATCCCCATATCAAATCCCGCAATTCCAATGGTAATTTGGAAAATTGCGGGAAGGTTTGCGGCTGGGAAGCCATTGTGTGATGCGCAAGTGTCGTCTTGTTGGTAGCCTCAATGTAAGGAACACCGCAGTGTTGTTGAAATTTCCCGTCTCTTCCGCCTCTAAATAATAGGCTCGTCGGTTGCCTTCAAGGTCGTTCGGTGCCGTTGACCCCACGGCCAAAGTCAGTATGCCTCAGTAATAGAATTGCGAATCTCGCAGGTCACAGCCTCAGAGTACCTTGGGCCGTTTGATCTTAGTCGTAAAGAGCCGGGGCCTCCTCTTTTCAGCTCAGAGATCCTCCAAGCGAAACAAACGCTTGTTGGAGGACTTATGTCGTGTTTCGAGAGACTTGATAGGGAGTGGCGGGTGATCCAGGTCTTTTTCTCTCTCAGAAGTTGTAAAATAGGTAATTTATTAAGTCGGAGATGGGCGGCCTTAATAAGGAATAAGCCACGGCGTCGCCACGCTTCGCTTTATCAACTCTGCTAGTTGATCCAAGGGGATAGGCTCGGGGACGATGTACGACGGTAACGGAAATATACGTAGGCTGATCCAAGAGGAACGGAAAGGAGCAGTTTTAATCACCAGGAAAAATCAAGGAGGAGCTAAGCAAACGGGGAATGATGTAAGATGTTTATGATTATAAGAGCCAACTAAGGTTACGATGTAATATGTACCCCTAAGAATGCAGGATGCTGCATCACATGGGCCGGCGTCTCCTGAATATTAGAGACAATAAACCCACCAAGGGAAAGGAGTGGCTTGCAGGCCATTCTGTTTTCTTACTAGAATAAAAAGAAAAAGGAAAAAAAGGTTGGGGGCAGGACACATAAGTTATGGTCCAGTCATGCGGGTATGTTACGGGCTTGTGGTAAAGACTAAAAGAACCATGACCTAACGATCTGTCAAAGGGACACTTGAACGGCGGAAACCTTCCAGAAACAGACATAGGAGAGACATAGGGGGTGAGCGGTCGTGGCACAATCAGTTATAAGTCGGGAAACGCTGACATGCTACCTACGTAGCAAGGCAGGTCCTGAAAAGGGAAGTTGAGGCGTGCTGGGAAATCCTATGAAAAAGACCCGGGTTATTAGCAGTGCGACGATGACAACCAGGTAGGTATAAGGTTCGAGGCAGATAGAGCTTACATGCGTTGCTCTTTAGACGAATAGGGAGCGCAAGCATGCGACGGTCGGAACGGTCTATAAATGGAACAATTAAGTTCCATATTAATGCTGCATACTACGCTCGATAGCCTTCCAATGCTGGCTCGCCTTCGTCCGTGCAACACTGCAACACCGCAACCCTGCCGCTGCGGCACACGTGCAGATATCACGCAGCCAGCGGCCTCATACTTAGGACGCTTAAGACGGAGGCTAGAGCAGCTGACGTCGTCTTAGGGGGTACGCTAGCGCTGCTACCGTGTGTGTGTGGCTTCGGACGACTTTTTAATCAAGCCCCGTGCTGATGGGATAGCCTGGCTGCGTGACGTTGCATGAGCAAGTTGGGGGTTCAATATGGGAGAGATTACAAGTCGGGAAAGGGTATGGCTGTCTGTGGCTGTCGACAAGGCTTTCCAATGGATCCAAATGCATTAGCTAGCAGCCCGCGGCGGCCGGGAGCCTTCCTAATGTATACCTACATGCTGGTATGCTGGTATGCTGATATGCTGGTAGTGTGTATGTGAGGTAGGCATTACATACCCGTAGTATATGTATGCGCTGATCGAGCCCGCCCATGCCTGTTCAAACCTGTCATATAATGGCCAACCTTGGCCCCTTGGACGGATAACGCAACACGTAAGCCCCTCCCGCTCGAGATGGGGGGCCGCACAAGAAACGGAATGAATGATGGAAACGGCATGGGGCCACTCGGCTTGGGAGGAATCCAAGTGGACGGGTATATTGAACAACATGGTCCTCCCGGGGCTAGTGGTTCCAAGCGTTCCAAGAAAGCGTCGATAACTTGTTTTCTAGACCACTTGAGACGAGAACGAGTTGTTCGACCGCTTGTTGCGGTTATGGTTGGAAGATGAGAGAGATTGTTAATAGAATAGACGAGAGTGATGTGGGATAAGGGTTTGGGGGTGAGGAGAGGTCAGGATCAATGACCGGCGTCCACTATCGGTTTTGGTTTTGAAGAGGGAAAGACTTCTGCAGTGCGATGAGACCTCAGCGGGCCACTTGACCTCGGAAACATCAGGACCGGTAGGAGGTACCTAGAGAAAATGACCGGGAAGGATCAATTTAATGTTCCATGCAGACCCGGATAAACTTAGATCACGGTCTGGGCTCCGATCATTTTCCGACTCGGGCATTTCCATTACGCTCCCTGTCCGCTTTACTAAGGACGCACAGGTGCTTGTCAGGTGTGACAGCTACATCGGCAGCTGTCGGTGCCGCTAACAGAGCAAATCAAAACTTGAGCGCGATGCCAAAAAATTTGAATCTTCTTTTTTCTTTTCTTCCTCGTGCGGCTGGCATGACAGAACACTCCCCGTGTTGCTCGGATCCCTTCTTCCTTCAGTGGAATCTTCAATGGATATTTACGTAGCGTCAGTCATTGTCACAGAGCAATTAAAATTGCAAGCCGGCGACCTTACTTCTGAAGTCGGTTCGATACTCGAGGTCCTTGTTGCTTCTTCGAACCGCAGTGAGAATGCTGGACATACCAATCGAACTCTCTTTCTTTGCTTACCCGCCGTCGTAGCTGCAATGATACTCGGGCTAGCTAAATTTGCAAATACGACATTGCCGTTTAGCATCATGCATGGTACTGTCAGTTCCAACGCAGCGGAAACGATGACACCTCTGCTTGCCGAACACCACGACACACTAGTCTAGTATCAAATTTTGCATTTGTCAATTTTAGTAATTGGGGGAATATTGCGCGAGGTGGGAAGGGTGGTGATGAGGTCAGCTCATCTATTAGATGACCAACTAAATGCACAATCTTAGAAGGCCAACGCATCAATGCACGACATGCCACAGACTTATCCGGTTATGCTTATCCGGCCATGTTCGGGTTCGCGATGCTACACGGTACATGCTTCAAGTAGAATATGTGCGTACATCTAGACATCTGTCATTTGTTATTATCAACTTGCCGGTACCGTGGTTGCAGAGGAGAACACGTTTCCATCCACTCAACGTCTTGAATACCAGTCGAAACCGGTAATCTATATAAGTTGCGGCAGTGATCCGTAGCCATTCCCGAACCTGTCACGGCGTATTATTCGTTGACTTCATCCTTAAACGTAACCGCGATTGGCGGCTGGTCCATATAATGTCTCGTGACCACGCTCATTCACCCATCTCGTCTCCAATCTTCTCCAGCTTTCCCATCTCTCTCTTCTCGCCAGACTCACCAATCAGTCTAATTCGGTCTATCCGAACCTTTTCGCTATCACCATCGCCGTCCGCAACGAAGATCACGAGGCTAGTAATGTTCTGGAATCGAACAAACCGCAATCCAAGATTTGCGGTGCCGTTGGAGTTCCAGTCTTCCTCGCTAATCTCGATAGCTTGAGTTGGCTCGATATCATCTGCCTCATCAAATCCTAGGTTGTGCGGTCGGTTCGTGAAAAGCTTCAGAGTCTTAGGTCTCATCGGCACATCGTCCTCGTCCTCGTCCTCGTCGTCAGGCGGCAAAGAAGTGATCTGGCAAGGGTGAGTTAGCTTGATGCAACATAGTCAGCTACAAGTATTGCATCACGTACCTGTATCGTATGGAGCTTGATGGCCGAGTTGAAGGGTGTGTAGAGCAACAGTTGCTCGTCCGTGTCGCTCTCTATCCAGTCCTTCTCGCCACTCGAGGAAGTGTCCTTGTCCTTGGAAAGCGCCGATGGCTTGCTCCTGTTAAAGAGAGTTCGGACGGAGAAGTGACTCTCATCCGCATTGAGCAATTCCAATCCACGCACGTCGATGGAGTCCGAGATGTCGGTGTAGCCTCGTGGTAGGTCGGCGCCTCTCCAGGCGAGGCCCCCAGAACCACTACTGGAACTACCTCCTTGCGAAGCATTCTCAATGTCGTTGCTAAGCTTCTCGACGATAGATTGTAGCTGTTTAGGGTTGGCTCCCTTAACCTTCTCTACAACGGAGCCATCGCGGAAGACGATGAAGGTAGGCAGATGGGTAACAGCAAACTCGGCAGCGATGGCCTTGGATCCCTCAGCCTCGGTGTCGACCTTGACAAATGTGGCAACTTTAGGGCGCGAGAGAGATACCGAGAGCTGTTCGTAGAAAGGTGCAATCTGCTTGCACGGTCCGCACCATTTCGCGTAGACTACGCGTAGATTAACTTGTCAGTTTTCGCGTCACCAAAGATTGTCACAAGGACGGTAGCGGGGCAATGGAATGGACGGATTGCTCGGTAGCTTACAGTCTGCCACGACGATGCGCGAGTTCTTCAGCAATTCGCCAAACTGCTCGGTCGACTGGATCTCTAATGGCTTAGCCATCTCGCCGATTTAGGATGTTGCAAGAAAAGTGAGATGTGAATAAGGTAAGAAGGTTGAGGATTTGAAATGTAGAAGGTAAATACCTAAATGGCGGGGATTGAAGCAACCCTGTCAGGTACGAGCACACGAGGTTGCCTAGGTTTGCCAAGAATGGAATAGCGTCCGTTATGACATACTACCTAGGTAGGTATGTATGCTTCTCTTCGGCCGCTCCTAACTTATTTCATTATCTGCGCCTACGTGTTGCGATTGAAGCGGGTTATCATTATCTGAAGACATTTAATGAGGCGTTTATTTCTAATATATACTCTTAATCTTATACTTAGTTGCCTCGGAATTGAATCTATCGTTGTTGAATGACCTTAAGCTTAGTATCAATCATTTTGTCGTAATATTTCTAACGGCCTAATTGGGAGCCCATGTACCATAGGGAAAGGTCCAGATTAATCGAAGGTTAATTTGCTAACGTCAGTGTGGAATATATTGAGTACTAGTACTCATACTATAACCAACCCCGGCCAGATTGAACCATCTCACACTGATTTCCCCGGCGACAATGACAATATAGGTACCTAGAGGTACCTAGTAGGATTGCTTACCCCCCTTTCCCCAAGGTCAAGATAAATATCATCAAGTATCGTATACTAAGATCTATTAACCAATTCTGATACACTACCTAACCCGCACATTGTATTGCGATCCTAAACGCCACGCAGGTCTTCTAATGAAAAATATCGCCGTTCCGAAGGTCATGTTCGCGTGTTTCGACGAATGCTAACATAATGGCACCGACCAGTGGTGTAAGGTCTGCATCATATTTCAGATGCCCACGGCATGACTAAACACCCTCGTAGCAAGCTGCGCCAGCAGTCTCGCACGATCATTCTGCGGCAGATCCTGAAACACAGCGTAGACGCTCTTGCCCTTGGTGTCCCTTATGGCGCCGAGTCGGTTTCCGGCAACAGCACCAGCCATGGCTCCCGGTGCGTTGGCCACAATGAATCCGATCACGCCGCCGCCAGCCGCGCCGAGTATACTCCAGAACTTGGACGTAGGCCTATTGTTCTCCTCCGCGAGGCCCTCCTCGCGCAACATTTCCTCGAACACGTCACCGAACTGTGCGTCCTCGGCCTGCTGTCGTGCGTTCCGTGCGTTAGGCTGGGAGTTGGTGTTTTGGCCGGTGAAGAAGTTCCACGCCCACGAGAATGCCCCGCCTCCAGGTCCTGCTCCGGCTTGGGGAGGTACTGATTCCTCCGGGTCGGCGTCCTCGAAGGGATCGGCGTATGTAGCACCCGTATTTGCGCTGGCATATCGGCCCCCGCCGTACATTCTCCGTTGGGCATCGTACTCTCGTCGTCTAGTCGGATCGGAGAGGGCGTAATAGGCATCGTTCACTAGCTGAAACTTGCGAGTACGGGCCGCCCGCTCAGGAGAGTCAGCGGCGACTCGATCGGGGTGGGTGTTGAGAGCTGCTCTAAATGGACATTAGTATGCTAATTTCTTTTCGGCTACGCACATAAAAGTCGAAGGGCTTGCTAGTAAGATAACCTTACCGTTTATAGGCATCGCGGATCTGCTGCGAATTTGCAGTATCGGGGATCTCGAGGATCTTGTCTACGATCCATCCGTGTTAGCGGGGTCACACGAGTTAGAAGCCGTTGACGACATACAGTAGTCGGGGGGAGCCCTGCCCGCCATTCTGAGTTCTTCAGTATCGTCGAAGGTAAAAACTGATGTTCAACGGTCTAATCCAAAGAAAAGAAGTAGGCGTATATTAGGAACGAGAATGTAAGTCAAATCATGACCTCTTCAATCAGGCTGCGTTGGGATCTTGTGATACAACTGAGCAGCTCAGGCCCAATAGGAAACGTCATAGATGTGGCGTCTAAACCAACGTCTATCAAAGCCACGGTGGCTCGATCTACCCATTGCATCTCGTTTCAGCTAGGTACAGGTCTAGCACAGGCCTCGCCCACCTGAATGTCTTGGCTGCTCCACAAGTTCTTCTCGGAACCAGAGAACTCAACACTAGAGCGGATCCAGTCTAGCCCTAAGCCTTTAGGGCAGTTCTCGAGTAGGACGATCCCTTCAAGTAACAAGCAGGACCCAGGGGGAGCCCAGCCACTCGAATTGTCGGTGAAAGCCATCCGCCTTCTCTCATTCGTAGTTTCAACTCACGATGTCTTCGTAAAGCCTTTTTTTCCCCCTTTCCCTTATCGTGTGCCGAAGTGGGTTGCGATTAGATCCAAGTTCCGTTTGGCGTGTGTTCACATACTGGCTGGTGCTTTGCAGCTCCCGAGAAGATCGTCGGCATATCATCGCGAGCAACGGATAGATCGTCAAGTCCCGATCTACGAAGCTGCAAGAAAGAAAAGGCTTCAGCGCTCATCCCGCCCCGCCGCGCTACTAGTTGAAGCTCTGTGAGATTCACGCTCCAGACCATCCAGACCAAGCTTGAACGACGCCCGTGGTCTAAGATCCGAACTCTCAGAGCAACGTCTTCCCGGCTTCCACAGTCGAAGTGAGACAACTTCATATATACATTTTGTGTCTATTGGTCTATTTTATATACGCACACACATCCCACGCCTACCACCGACACGACACGCACCTACAACCATGGGCATCTTCGACAATTGGGACGGCGAGTCCGTCGTCTCGAGCTCGACACGTAGGTCGCGCAGCCATCATGGTCACAAGACGGTCAAGTCGCGAGATTCGTCGCGCTCGCACCGCAGCAGCAAGCGACACTCTGGCATAGGATCCTTCTTAGGAGGCGAGAGCGGCAGCCACTATAACAAGCACAACAGCTCTCGGGGCTCGTTCTTCAACCTGGGGAACGGCAGCACCCGCAGCTTCTTCAGTCTCGGTTAGTAAATCCCTTCATATTTTCTCCCTTCATTTTTCTCCTTTCCTCTGTGTTTCCCCTTTCGAGATTTTGTGCGTGCGTTCCATAGGGGGGCCCACTCGCACAGACACACATATACCACACATACCTTATACGCACATACCTATACCTACCTAGGTTACATACACACCCACCCACGTATACGCGTATCCATCTCAGGCACCAAGCTAACACCATGGGCGCCGCCCGACCCCCAGGCCGTTCCAACTCGTACTACCGCCGGCAGCCGCGGTCCTCGTTCCTGCAGCGCACGCTGAAGAAGCTCAAGCGCCTGCTCCGCGACCTCGTCTACTACGCCAAGCGCCATCCCTGGAAGGTCTTCATGCTCGTCATCATGCCGCTCATCACGGGCGGCGCCCTGACGGCCCTGCTCGCCCGCTTCGGCCTGCGCCTGCCTCCCTTCGTCGAGCGCATGCTCGGCGTCGCGGCCAGGGCTGGCTCCGGCGACGGCGTCGGCCTCGTGGGCGAGGCCGTGCGCATGGCCGGCGGTCTCGGCCGCGGCGAGGGCATGGGGATCGACCGCGCGCACGACGGCGGGTACGACGTCTGGGAGCGCCGACGCGATTACTACACCGAGAGCCGAGGGGGCGGTGGTGGTGGTAGTGGTGGTGGTTTCTTTAGCGGTATAAAAGATTTCTTTTCCTAGATGGGAAGATTGTGGGCTTAGGGGTTGGTTGGGTTATATATAGTGAAGGTTGGACGGGGAGATAATGACTTGGGTAACGAACGGCGTTTTTGGACCTGGATCAAAGCTTTTTGGGCGTGGAAGGAAAAAGTTCGCTTCTCATCATTCCTTTTATACTAGAGTTGGGTTTACGATTGATGTCTGAAAGATAAAGAGAATGGGCTTAAGAATCGATGCGATACCCTTTAATGTAAGATTTTTAGAATTTTTAAGAGTTTACAGTTGAAAAATATCCAAAAACATCAATAATCACTGATAATGAGATACACGGATTCAAATATAAAAACTTATGAATGCATGGATAAATCACCGCTCTATCAATTTTTCATATTATATGCGTATGCTTACTAGGATGAGCGGAATTACCTGGCTTATCTATTTCATTTCCCTTTTCGTTTCTTGCCGCCCGATTTCCGCTTCGTAGCTGGTTGACTAGATGAAGACTTTTTCGCCCTGGGCCGTTCAGGCTCGGGGGAAGGAGACTCTTGGACAACGATCTCCTCTCGGCCACTATCTCTAGCAACTCTTGCGCCGTTTGTCCCTTCATCACTACTTGTCTCATCCTCCATTTCCTCTTCATTCATATCCAGTCTGCTCCTCGGTCGCCTTGAGCTGCTCCTAGTTGTAGGAGGGACAGCCTTGCGCGTTGTACTAAGAGTTGGGTCCGAAGAACCAGTGGCACTCAGTCTAGCCGCCGCAACGCTATTCATGTTCATGTAAGGCGCTTGTGGGCCCGCGGTCTGGTACTGGAAGGGGTCTCGGTATTCACGAGAAGAGGACGATGACGGTCTCCACTCATCCTCACGTGGTAGAGATAAGTGTGATGAGGGTTTTGCAGTAGGATCGGAAATGTGGCGTTGGTTGGGAGGTGCGTGTACATATTGATAATCGAAAGGCGATGAATCTTGCGCTCGAGATTGAGGACGGTAAGTAGACGAGGTCGATGATGTACCTGAACGAGGTCGGGCACGGTTTGCGGTAGGTGGAGGGAACCGTCCCATCGGAGGTCCAAGAGCCTGCTGGGCTTGGTCTACGGTTGATGGTAAGGCATTACGTGGCGGAGCATCGAATTGTGCGAGCGGGACAGCGTACCGCTGGTCCTTGTCTTTACGTTGCCTTCGATCGCCATCGCCCCGTCTCTTTGCTTCAGCCTCGGCCTCTAAACGCTTCCGCCTCCGTTCAAGAGCTGCAAGTTCCTGCTTGTTCAGTTTGACGTCTTGCTTGCCCTTCGCCTGTGCTTTTCGTATCCTTGCAAGAGCAGACTGCACCAAAGCCTCATCCAACTCCCTCCTAGCAGCCTGGTTTTCGTCATCCGTATCTTCTTCCGACGTAACTTGCGAATCATCCTCCGTCGACTCGCCTTGATCTGATTGCTGATAAGTATGACCGGTTCGCGGCTGGCTGCCGCCACCACCACCCAAGTCTATGCCAGTGAACCGAAGTGGATCACTAGCGAAACGTCTATTTGTCATTGCCAGATCAGCGCCTTGCGTATCTGAATCACTATCTATCTCTTCCACAACTCGGCGCCCGGAATTCCACATATTATCTTCCTCTTCTTCATCCCATCCCCTCGGGCGCCTCGATGGTCTTCCCCATTGGGGCGCAAATTTGGGAGCTCGCGGCCGACCACCTAGACCGCCTCCCCGGAAAAAGCCTCATCGATCGGCTTGTCCATGAAGGAAGCGTGGCCAACAATGACCACGCCACTTGCGCCAATCAACCATAGGACGGTGCTGAAAGGCGACGCAATGAGAAATAGAAGACCGCAGGTAACTAGCAAGCCGGTGTACAGCTGTGAGGACGTGGCATGGAAGGTGCCAATGACGAGATCTTGTCCGCCGAGCCGGCCAAGAAGCCACAGTCCGGCAACTAGGAGTACGATATCGAAGAGTAGAAGGGGATTCGTAATCAAGGCGTAGATGCTAAGGAGCACGAATACCAAAGCGTAGTTGCTGGAGAAGGTGCCCAGGTTGTAATTAACACGCGACTGGACTTCTCCGAAGTTGGCAGGCTTAGAAAGGCGCTTGAAGTCGAGGAACTCGCTGACAGGGCGCATATTGGCGAACCTGCTGGAGAGAGAGGTGTTGCGAAAACCTGCGAAGCGATCCTGAATGTTCAGGCGCGACGTCAGGACGTCAAGAGGAATCTGAATACGAGCCATTATGTCGAGTGAAATGTATACTGCAATTCAATGTTGCGGGAAAGGGTGCTTTTATGAGTTGTGTCACGACGCGCGGCTTGCGGAGTGTTGATGGAAGAGATAACGGGTTATTGTGAACGTGAGACTAAAGTCGAGTCAAAGAGTGGGCGAGCAGAGTAGGTGTTCAGTCAAGAAGCTCAAGAAGCGTGGGAACGCAAAATATGTTTGTGATTGTGTTGCCGTCGCCGTTGGGGTGTAAGAAAGATCTGTTACGAGGACCGAAGTTAGAACTGGACAAGTAGATTTTTAAAATTAGATGACCCGGACAAGGCGAATCCACTAAAAGGGGGCAGAGCTAGGTAGCTACCTGGTCGTAGCCGAATTACGTATGTACGTACCAGTTCTCTTTCACCACCAATTGGTCGAGAGTTTAGGCGAACAGACGTACGAAGACGTCGTATTGAAGAACTCGAGGCAACAGGATTCTTGAAAGAAATACAAAGAAAGAGTGCTGAGACGTCTAGCGGAATAAAAATATCGAGATTGGTGAAGTGTTTGCAAGTAGTCGACTTTTTTTTTTTTTTTTGGTTTTCCTTGTCGGAGTAAAGAAAAGTTGTTATGACGATCCGTCAAAAGCCCAGGGGTTAATGCCGATTTGCCTTATCCCCTGGCTGTTTGACTTTTTAGGTCGTCGCTCCACTGACGCAACGCCAGGTAGAGTTCCAAGTTGGTGGTCGACACAAGAAAGACTTCACCACACCTCCATCCGGTCAGCCGGGTTTGAAAAGGATGGTGTTGAGGGTTGGGAAGAAGAGAAACGAAGGACGGAGGAGAAATAGGGCTGCAATGGCTTTTACGATCGAATATGGACCAAGGTTGTTGCGCTGGGCTAAAAAATGCAGGTCCTACGTAGCGTTGCATACACTACTCGTGTGTACCTAAACAACCCCCTCGATGTTTCCTACTGGCACTAACGTCGATCTGCTTGGAGGGGTAGCATGTACATACGGGCCGGAGCTTGCCAGTATTGTACTTCCAAGTTTGTTTGCACCTACATCTGTATTGGTAGGTACTATATAATACCAACATGTATGGAAGATGCCTATATGTACCTACATGTACATAAGGTAGGTACTAGCAGTTCTTACAGTCCGTATTCGAAACAAGCACCAGAAAGAAGCTGGGAAGTTGACAGAAATCATCGGGCTAGAATAGAGAACACAAGCAGCATAGCATCATAACCTTCGTATCTGCCATCGCTCAAGATAGCCAGCCAGTCATCTAATAGATAATTAGAAAAGACCAATTGGTTCGGGCAGCCGGGGACAAGCAACAAGCTCATCCCACTTTTTCTCCGATCCACCAGAGATCAACCGCCAGTTAACTGCTGCCAGATTTCACACCGCTCTGGAGTCTGCAAGACAGCAAGCGGTGGCGCTCTTTTTTGCTTTTTGATCTTGATCCATGGGTCTGGCTTGGAACTTGGAAGCAGTACAACTCAACCCAATCCCCATTGGCTCATCCTCCGAACTACCAGACACGGCCAATCTGTGTAAAAAAAAAAAAAAAAAAAAAAATCCTACCATCACAATGTCCGAGGCGCGAATATCGGTACTGTGTAGTGGGAATGGCACCAACCTGCAGGCACTTATCGACTCGTGTGCCTCCGATGCATCTGACAGCATACGGGGCAAGATAGTCAAAGTCACGGTGAATAGGAAGAATGCATTCGCCACCACGCGGGCCGAGAAGGCCGGCATTCCCACCGATTACTTCAACCTAGTGAAGGATGGGTACCACGCACTCGGAGAAAAGGACCCGGCCAAGCTAAAGGAAGCCCGCTTGAGATACGATACCGCCCTTGCAGAGCGCATACTTAGGGACAAGCCTGATCTGATTGTTCTGGCTGGTTGGATGCATGTCCTAACAACCAACTTTCTACGCCCCGTTAGCGAAGCTGGTGTGCCTATTATCAACTTGCACCCTGCTCTACCGGGTACGTTCACAAGTCGAGAGTTCTACGTCGTTGCCTCTAACGGTGATTCTTATAGGATGCTACGATGGTGCTGGCGCGATCGACAGGGCATATGAAGATTTCAAGGCTGGGAAGCTCCAGGACAACACAACTGGAATCATGATTCACTATGTCATCGCTGAAGTTGACCGCGGCGAACCCATTCTGGTTCAAAAGATCAAAATTGACGAAGGAGATAGCCTCGAGGATCTTGAGCAGAAGATTCACAGCTATGAGCATGAGCTAATTGTGAAAGCCACTGCTCTCTTGGCAGAAAAGATAGCTACCGCGAAAGCATCTGAGACTTGAGGTGAAGGCCGTCGCCGACCTCGGACTCTATATCGAGATGCCACGAAGTCTTCCTAGCGACCTACGCCAAAGTGATGGTCTTATACAGGCTATTCGCCCATGAGATATCGCAAGCAGGATTAGCGTCTTGTTAGGTTTAGGCCCTCGTTTTCGAAGGACGTAACAGTTGACACTCCAGGTTTCCAATCTGTTGACACTATATCGGCGTTTGCATCACCGGAACCAAAAAAAAAACATCTACACATCCCCCGCGCATGTTTTAATATGCAAATCGCGTGTAACATATAGTAGAAGGCTTAAGATAAGAGCAAGTCATAGGGATGAATGCGTTGATTTTTAGTAGAAGGTGAGTGATGTGTACTCTCGAGTACCCGCCCCTTACTTCCTACTATCTACGTCAGTGGACGCAGAGAGCTTGCAACAGAGATCTATAAGTACCTGAAATTTCCCTCCTTAGCAAATGCCAGGCTCCAGCTTTAGAATTAAGGGAGACTACTACTTTGTAGCAGAGTCACACATCGACTCCACATCACTTCAGTTTCATGTCTGTATACATCGTGGCGAGTTTAGAGTTCTCAATTGGTACCCGCAAGCCCAGTTTTCTCTTGTAGTTGGCAATATAAAATACTTGGGGCTTCGAGCTAATATATAATACCATGATGCTCTGAATCCAACACACCCTTTTGAGTCTGGTTGCCCTACGAACAATTTGTAGCAACCTTCCTTATCATGTTCCGTAACGGCACAGTGACTGGATGTATATAGCATCATTTGGTAAAAATTTGGATAGTTCGGATGGAGGAGGTAGCTAACACGATTTAAAAAAAAAAAAAAAAGGAAAGAAAATAATGCCCAACACAGGAATCGAACCTGTTGCCTCCTCATTTTTAGGAAGCTTCTTTGAAAGATATTACTAGTGAGGCGCTCTACCGATGAGCTAGTCGGGCGTCATTGCTTCCTTGGGTCTCTCAGATGACTGGATTATATGGCCAATGAACCTGTACGTAAATATTCACCCCGAACAGGTCTGAGATTTATCTATGTTTTGGATAACCCATAACGAGACATTTACGGCGGATGAGTGACTATATTTCATTGCAGCCTTTGACATAGGATATTATGTTAATCCTGTAACCCTGAACTAGGACCGGGGGACGTGGCATCTACATTTTCAAGTACGCACGCAATTTGTGTCCACATATGCGATTGTGAAGCGAACAAGAGCAGATCTTGTTTGATGGACCTAATCTCAAATTATCTATCTCCAAGTAGGGGATTCGAGTCCTCTCATTAATGCACTCTTGTGGAGAAATCGCCATTAATGCTACCTGTATTCTTGTTATATGTGGACAGCTAGCTATGTGGCAGTCATACCAAGTTCACCTCTTCCACTCCGCGTACTTCTCTAATCCATCATACAAACGTCCGAAGATACCTCCGTGCCAACTTCTGACCTCCTGCCACTCATTATCTGGAACAGTGTTATGCATCATGTATAGCCATCCGCCAACAATAAGATCCGCATAGCTGGCCTTTGTGCCTAAAACAAAAGGCCCAGTGGTGTCTTTCGAAAATGATTTTGCGAGCTCGCCTAGCATAATACGCAGAGACTCTTTCATCTGCTTCCGCGCCTGGCCCTTCACCTCGAAATCATCCCAGGATTTTACACCGGCGCGGCGGACGAGCTCGTCCTTGCTTGCCTGTGAGTCGAGGGGTAAGTTGGACCCCATGAGACCGACATGGGCGCTAAATGCTCTGTCGATGTGCATGTTAAACTTGTAGTACTCGTCAAACGGTGCGCCCTCCTCTTTCCGCTTCGACAGCGGCGGTGCCCAAGCGGGAAGGTCCTGGTCGTAGGTGTAATCGATTTCTTGAGGAGGGAACAAATCGCCAGCGCCTGACGTCGGGTACGCCTTTTGCAGGTAGACGGCAATATCGAACGAATCCCCCAGTTTCAAGTTGGTACTCGGATCAACCAAAATAGGGAGCGTAAAGAAGTCGCTGCCATCCGCAAGCTTACGACATGCGGGCATGTCAAGGCTGCGACGGACCTTGCTAATGTCGGGAAGGGGAACCCAAGTTGTCGTGTACGCAACGTCTTTGAAGTTCAGCGCCAACCGGGCCTTCCAGGGATTTACTGCAGCTGGTTGCTGCATAGCAATGTCGTAGAAATCCATGGTTTCGGGGAGCGTAAGGGGCGCGGTGATATGGCTGGTCATATATCGGGACAAGTACGTAGTTTTGATAAGGACCGAATAACGTTAAGATAACCGATGTGCCCTAACAACATCTGTTCTGGTATATACACCTCCCTTTTCGACGTTATTCTACTGGTTTATATCACGATAGTAGCTGCCGGGTCTGTTTGATCACGTGTTTCAGCTGCAGAATGATTCATTATGATTCATACCAACTAGTCCAGTCACGGAAGTGAAGCTCCAGGCTATGCGAATTATTGGGTGCTATCTCGATGCAATGACTAATATTGTCTTATACCGTAACACGAGCTGGATAGATGATTCTGCAAGTAATATCGTAATCGGGCAGCAGAATGCGCGACGAGCACATTATCTACGATGGAGATTGAGTGTAGACATAGCCGAGCTGGAGTGGCTATGCGCTGACCGGCTTGCTTAGATCGCAGAGAGTTTCTATGCCGACTTGTCCGGTAGTAAATAAGCTCGTCGTTTCAATCAATAGAAGTCTGCGCTGGTTCCACAAATGAAATAAACAAGGAGACTTTCCATGTTCTGCAATCATTAGCTTAGGGGAACGGTAGAAGGTTACGAAGCCAGCAGTGAGCGCCGGGAGTGCCCCTTTTATTAGACAAACGGAGCTCAGGGTACCTACCTACGAGAGCTTGGTACAACACATAGCCGAGCTTTCTATCAGAACATCCGCGACGGATATCATTCATAAAACTTGACTGGGTATAGCCAGTATTGAAAGAACTGGAAATCTTTTGACATAGAAAGTGATTAATTCATGGGTACCTATTTACATAGGGAACAACTAAAACCGCCACTCACGCTTCTTCTCCCGGTCCTCATCCTCGACAGCGTCACTCTCCTTCACAACCTTCATGAACACCGACTCCATAGTCGCCGCGGAGATCGAGTACGCCGCAATGCGAAGCTCGGCCTTGTGCGCTTCCAGCGTCTCAATCATGTACCGTGTAAAGTTGCGCGTCGAATGTCCGCTCGGCTCGGGCTTGGACTCCGCCACGCCGATCTCGTCGTCTTCCAGTCCGTGACCGCGGTACGACGCCGGCACCCGACTATCGGCGGGTGCCACGAAGCAGACCTGGCCGCCTAGGCTCTCGCCCTCGACGGCGCGCATCTCGTCGGCGATCGACAGCGGCGCGCTGGCCAACATCAGGTGCACGTGGTACTCGCTGCTGTGAGTCTTAGAACAGGGTGACGATCGAAAGAGCGTACATAATACCCTAGAATGTGAAAGCGAAGAAGGCAGGGTACAGGGCCTGCAGCAAACAGAAGATCGTCACGTAAAACATTAGGTACTCTCACCGCGTTCGGCTTGGTGATAGGAATGCAAGTTTGAAGTGTATCCCGCAATGGATACGTTGCCGCGGACCTGGTTAATAGTATTCAGGAGCTGGGAGGACGCCGTCGGACCGGACGTCGCCGGGTACGCGAAGAAGGGAGTCGAGTCGTTGCCGATCCACATCCCGCCACCATCGTAGGTGAGATTATGGAATGTTCACGAACATGTTCGATGACCTCATCTCGAGAATTCGACACGTAAGGTCCAACCTCCGTAATAGCGCCAGCGGTTCTGGTTGTCGTTCGTGGCCTTGATGACCCTTTCGACGGTGACGTTAATAGATGGGGGGACAATGGCCAAGTTGCTGTTGTCTTGCAAGTTCATCTGGCTATCGTAGGAATCGTATGTGATCAAGTTATCGCAGTCGGGGATTTGATAAGTCTTTCAGAAAGGGTGAGAGAAAATGGGTCGCAACAAGCGGAACGGCCAGGGCAAAGAGGTACGCCCACCAAATTGAGCGATGGTAGGTCCGGTGACATACAATTCCGAGTCTTTAGAGTCTCTGAGAGATGCTAGAGCCTGGGCGGCGGATGCCGAGTCTGGAGTTCGGCAGATGAACCTGTCGTGTTGTTCCGTGACAGGATACGACAAGCTTGATACATCCTCTGTCTTCGGTATGTGAACGCGGTAGCCGCCTCCGTATTCGTTCTTCAGCTCCGTCGGTGTCCCCTGGCACTTCAGCTTCCCTAGAGTAGTGATGACGATATGGCTTGATAATACCTCGCATTCGTCAAGGAAGTGAGTCCTAAGAACCATGGTCCTTCGGGATCTCTCGCTAAGGATAACGTTCCAAATGACACGGCGAGATAGGGGGTCGAGACCCGAAGTGACTTCGTCCATCAAACAGATGGAAGAGCCACCTACAAGCATGCATGCTAGCTGTAGTTTTCTTTTCATGCCACCGCTCAAGTTCTGCGCAAGGCTATTTTTCTTGTCTGTCAGGTCACATTTTCCGATTAGTTTCTCTAAAGTCGCTCGGTCTTCGATGTTCCCCTTGAGTATGTTCCATATAACAAGGTGTTCGTATACGGTGAGGTTATCCCACATAACGTTACGTTGAGGACAGATACCTGAGGAAGTCAGCGAAGATTCTCGGTGTGAATTTGTATGGTAGTTTGCCTAGTTGTGAAGACTCTGCATTAATCTGCACGGAACCACCTGTGGGTGTTTGCCAACCAGCTAGCATTTCTAGAGTTGTCGTCTTTCCAGAGCCATTGGGAACCAGCAAGCAAAGTATTTGACGTTTTTGGCTAACAAGATTCAGGCCATCAACAGCTTTAGCCTTTGGAGGCCGGGCGCAGCAGAAGGTTTTCTTGAACCAAGGAGGTCGGTAGTGTTTCTTGAGATTCGTAGTTTCGATGGCGACGTGACACTTGGCTGCTTCGTCCGTATTCCTGAACGATCGACGGTGGTGATTGTTCCCGTGCAGAAGAGCTTCGATCTCGACTGCTGCTAGGGCGTAAAGAATCATCTGGATAATCAAGATAATCCAGAGGAAATAGGGACCAATGAGTTCGTCCCCCTCCGGTCGGTATATGCAGCGCCGGTTAACGAGAGAGGCTGTTGCATATTAAGCGGAATGCTCGCGAGTTCAGACTTGGCTATGGCGTCGAAGAAGTAGATGTAGTTCATGCTGGGGAAGAAGAAGGACAAGGCAGCCACCTGTGACAAGGGAATAGCTGAGACAAATTTTTCGTGAGACTTTCCATGGTAATCAACGGGGCGAGTTGAGTCAATTTGGCTAGAATTTTCGACGTAGATCAGCTTGTTTGAGTGGAGTGGATCGCTCATTTTCTGCAGAACAGGTTCAAAGTCAGGACCAAGACCAGGCTCCTGAACCAAGACGAGCTTCTTGGGAACTTTGGGCCAAACCATCGGCGAGGCTACGTATCGAGTGAGGGTTTCTGTATCCATATCGGTTCGTGTCCTTGGAGAAGTTTTGGATTTCGAACAAGAGCGTCAAGAGGAGTATGGGAAACACGAGCGATCGCATTAGAGTCGAGAACCGAATTACGCCATGAGTATCGCAAGTTATGTAGGCACTACCAAGCAAAGCGACTAGATGGGTGATTAGATACTATATTTGATATACAAGAGGCCGGAAGGAGAGGTTGCTAATTTACGGTCACGGTGCCTTACTGAGATGGCACTTCCACGACGGCACTGGTCGCCGAATGAGCCTCGTCGGCTCCCATGTCAACAACACGTTCTTTGCATCCGAGAAGCATGATACCCTTACCCTTCTCGACGGAGAGCAATGTAGACCGAATGAAAATGCGTGCTTAGAGGGGGCCAGGTCTAATTTGGCTACTCGACATGCCGCTACAAGGGGTCATACAATGGACTTAAGGTAACTTTGCATGATATATCTAGGCAGCAGAATTATTTGGTAGAAGAGCAAATGGCTGAGAAGTGCTGATCGATCCTGATCGCCAATCGAAGCCAAGAAGGGCTATACTGATATGAAGATCCCGAGGTCCCCCATTTAGGGTTTAGGCACTCCCCCCTGAATGGCCCCCTCTCTCACAAAATCCTTTCGTTCGAATCGCAGGCGGGTGGCTCGAGAGGTTATTTGGATTGGTTGCCAATAAGCTCAGAATGTCTCACAGCCTGGCGTTAACACAACGGTAATACAGGGGAGCGTCGTTCAAAGCATGCCTCGTAGATCGGCTGCCGTTTTCATGTCTTGAATACATCTGGTTCACGTGTGCCTGGAACTCCATGTCAGAAAAGAGCTACGTCTTGACAGCGCAAGAGGGATGGAAACGTAGTGATCTTTTTCAGGAAAACCCAATTATTCACATCAAAGTCGAGAGACTCAAATACAATCTAGCATAATAAATTGGTGGTGTCATCATGTAAAAACAGTGCTTGATATACTAAAATGGAGAAACTTACAAACTAACCGATAGGAGTTCCAACTCAACAACTCGGATGTTTTTCCTGCATGTCTTTGACTTCAACATAACCTGTCATATTCTCCATTGGAGAACGTATGTCTACAATCAAATACATACATGGTCAAATCTGATTCAAACTGAATTGTTGTTAGTTTCCTTCGATACGTATCTTGACGACGCTTACCGCTATTAGAGCATATTGTCGGGTTGGGCGAGTAAGTCTTAGGTACATAATTACGACCCTCTTGCGTCTGAACCCTGTGGACTCAGAAGCGGTCCTCTGGCTTCTTCCAACCTGCCATTCGGCTCACTTCCCCGATAGCCGAGAGCACATTATCAACAATCAGTTTGACCATGCCCTGTCGTTTATTCTTCCCATCAACGTCGCGCGAGGGCTGTTCGGTGCCGATGGTGGGCAAAACGTTGTCGCTAGCCGACAGGCTGACGAACAGGGCGAAAGGGATAAGCCATACGCACAAGCCGAAGTATGAAGCGATCTCGGTGAAGCTTGGAACGTCTGGCTGGTCGTACATGGAGGACATGCGCGAGTAAGATCGGTGCTGCGCCTCCGAGAAGTGTTGAAACCAGAAGTAATGATTGACAAGTACCAGCACTACCGCTAAGTCAGCAACCCCTTTCAATACTATGTGAATTTCCAAGGTGTCAAGTACATACGACACGAGGCGATGAAGAGAGGATCCGACAACTTGACAAATGGGAAGCGTCGCATATTGCCCAGGTACACCACGTGGGACACGATGCCCATCAGGCTCAGTCCGAAAGGAAATCCATCGATAAGGCAGAGTATAACTTGGAGGCCGATAATAGAGTAAATGAGTTTGGTAAGGAGTCGCTTCGCAATGACGGTGTGCTCCTCGACGAGCTCAGAGAGATAATATAGGCCGGAGGCTATGAAGAAGCATCGCGTCAACAACCAAGAAAGCTAGAAAGTTGCTAGATGCTTTCCTCTTTTCACGCTTTTCTCTCTCTACATCTAGCCTTGAGGGGAAGATTCTAGGGCGTACCTATGGCTAGGGTCAGGAAGCAAAAGCCCACGATGGACCCGAGATACCCAACAAGAGGTAAAATCCACATGTCGAAGTCCTGCTTTGCTATTATGACGATCTCATCGTATGGTAAGGTGGTTGCTGTTTAAGGAAAAACATGGCGAGTTGGAAAGATCTTGGCCCTGCATGGCTAGGCTAGTCGAGGGCGAACCAACGCGACTGAAAGCGACTGAAAGCGTGGCCTTCCAGCCTAGGCCCACTCTTTCGGCGGAGACCGTGATTCGATTTCCCGATTGTACCTCTACTATGTACTTATGGTGTTAGGGGTTAGTTAAACTACCTGGGCAGGTATAAGTTAGGCGCCTTGGCAATTACAAGGGCCGAAAAAGATACTTCGCAAGTAATTCGATACTTTTTGATTAGCTGCCGAAGATATTTCCGCTCCGTTGGTCAGTGCCACGCCTGTAAGTGACCTGACAGGGTAGTTTTACTTTGGCCTGATACCATAGTAGGTTAGAATGTACGAAGTACATACCTTGGAACCTTGTCCACTGTAAGAAGGACCGGAATTTAGCCGCAGTACTTTGACACGATAACGATAAGTGTAATGCTCCACAGAAAAGTTCTGGTACAGCAGTTCGGATTGATTGGTGAGGATTTATGCGATATCAGGTTATTGGTCTCCCAGAAGTGCAACTTACAAATCAATTGAAGACTTCACTTTAGGTACATAAACTATACTCTTGCAAATCATCTAAGAGGTAGACATCTACTGGCAACCAAATACCAAATAAGCCCAATATGTCGCGGCCGGAGGACACACTGTAAGTCGACCCCTCTACGCCTACCGCCTACGCCTTCTACCCCCACCAAGAGGATCGCGAGACTGACCTCATAGCCAAGCTCCGCCGACGTTCACTACAATGATTCCGAAGCGCGCAAATACACAACTTCCTCCCGGATACAGAATATTCAAGCGTCCATGACACATCGTGCCCTCGAGCTTCTTGACCTGTCATCGCCTTCTTTTATCCTCGATGTGGGCTGCGGAAGCGGTCTATCCGGCGAGATCCTTTCCTCTATACCACCCGATGAAGGCGGCCCGCACGAGTGGGTAGGGATGGACGTATCAGCTTCGATGCTCGACGTCGCGCTGCAGCGAGATGTGGAGGGAGATCTTCTCCTAGCAGATATCGGACAAGGGGTACCTTTCCGGGCGGGATCTTTCGATGCCGCCATCAGCATCAGTGCCATACAATGGTTATGCAACGCGGAGAGCAGCGAAGTGTCGCCCGCGGGGCGCTTGTCGAGGTTCTTCAACGGTCTATATGCGAGCTTGAAGAGAGGCGGGCGAGCCGTCTGCCAGTTCTACCCGAAAAATGACGAGCAGAAGAAGATGATTACGAGCGCCGCGGTGAAGGCTGGCTTTGGCGCAGGTTTACTTGAAGACGATCCGGAGACCAAAAACGTCAAGGTATACCTAGTGCTTACAGTTGGCGGCGGCAATCTTGACGGCAATGGAGGCGACATCACTGGCGTGGTGAAGGGAATGGATGGTGTCGACGTGCTGGACCCACGACGCAATAACCGGAGCGGCAAAGGCGAAATGAAGAAGGGCAGTAAAGCGTGGATTGTCAAGAAAAAGGAGCAAATGGAAAGAAAGGGTAAAGTGGTCAAGGCGACATCAAAATACACGGGGAGGAAACGACGTGTTGCTTTCTAGATGCGAGACTTTTATTTTGCATTGCAAGGTGTTATGGGAGTATTAAGGCCTGGTATGCTGATATGGGCTGAAGACAATTCAAAATTTCGTTTCGCCAACCCCTTCCCCGATCCTCTTGCTTGCGACCCTTTTATCGTAGCGACATACAGCTCTCGAATCGATTCTACAAGCCGTGCATCATTTATCCCGTTTTGAAGAGCCTTCCTTGGCCGTCGACTTCAGCTTTTCCCTTGTCTCCAGCTGGGCGATACGCGCTCTTAACACCTCGAACCTCCATCTGACCATCTGGCTCATCGCCTCAAGCGCACTCCCACATCCCACGTCCATACAACCTCGTCTCTCAACCAGCTTCTGTCGGTCATGCTGTAGTTGGTATTCGCGACGCAGGTATTCCAAATGTAGATCCGACTCGACTTCTTTGAGGCCGCCATCTAGTTGCCTGTCATATATAGCTTTGTATTGATCCCTGCTGTTCACGAAGGATAAATGTCCTCTCAAGGGCGATGGCAATCTTGCTCGAGTTGCCGGAAATCGTGCCAGTTGTCCCGGAAGGGAGCGAATCGAGAACTGGCTTCTATCGATAAAATTGATGATATATAGAGAGATCGCTACTGGTCTAGACGCGGTGATGGGTCGAAGTTGGTTCATCTTGATGTGGTTTCAAGCCGAGCGAGATCAATTACCAGGTAGGGTAGGAAAATTCTTTTATTTTCGAGAAGGATAGAGGTGCGCCCCCTGCTTGAAATTCAGTGTGGTGTTTGAAGAAAATAATAACGCAATTTAGGTCTCCAGTCGATATCCGAGCCCAAACTTGAAGTATTATATTGTCAAACCTTAAGACATCGTCGGATATCCGCTACTTATCTACGCGGCACTCAAATTTACTGAAACGTTTAAGTTTCCCTATTTCTTACGTCCGATACATAGGCGTGAGTTGTGTTTTCCTGTCGCCTTGCCTTTAATCCTACTCAGGTAGCTCGTGAATGCAAATGACGGCCGTGGTGCAAAGTGCAAGAGACATATAAAGTACCTAATATACTGACGATTTCAAAACCAGTTAGTTACCTGATTTCATTATATCTACCTCTTCTCAAAAGCAGAATTCGAACCCACTCGAGTCAGCTTTGAGGATTATCGATTAATCCGCTCCCTTCTCGAGAGTTCCTCGACACGTACCTACATATCTTTCGCCCATATATTGATACCAGAAAAGCATCGGAATACACGTATCTTAATCTGTCGAAATCAAAGCGTCCATACAATACTAGTCGATCTATGCAGAAGTTCCTGATGTTTCCATGATTTCGCTCATGAATTCACCCTTCTTCGACTCAGCAGAATCCAGAAACAGCTCGAAAAGTTGGCCGGCCAAGACACAGAACTGAAGGTTTCCTGGGGCGTTAGTCTTCGCACTCATCGCCTATATTGCCAGGCGGACATGCGCTTGGTTTTCTATGCGACTATGAGTCCGACCATGTTGCCGATCCGACAACAGAGAGCGTTCGATCTGGTACTGTACAGGCCATAACTTGGTTTATTACACAGTACTATGGACCTGACATCAGACAGCCCTCTGAAATGTATAGATCCTAGACCGGCACCTAGTTATGGTGATACAGCCCCGTTCCGCTTCCGCCACTCACGTAAGCAGTTCATATTATCTCTGTGCTATGATAAAAAAAACCGGACATCAACCTATTTCAAATGGCGGTGGACGTGTGGCTTGGACCTAATTGACGAAGGCGTGGCGAGATATCTCTGGTTTGTTACTGGAGTTAAATCAGTCCGGGGAGCTGGTGGTGAATCCAACTACTCAATCTTGTTCGCAACCGGTGAGCCATGTGTATCCAATCGCAAATTCACCTTGGGCTCAGTCGCTTCATAGAGCTCGATAAAGGATTCTATTCCCAGGTTCGCAACCTGATATCATGCCGTGTAACCAATCAGCATACACATTTTCCATACGAGCGCCATCACCCACCTGGCTACTCATCATCGATTTCTCTAAGAAAATTCCTATTGATACATACTTGGTCCCCTCTGGTTCCTAGTCTAGATCATGTCTACCTCGCCCATGCAGTGAAAGCCAGCGTCCTATCCCCATACCATACCATTCGCCGCCAATACCTTTACAATATAACAGCACACAGGAAACCAGTTATTCTTCTCGTACACGGGGCATGGCATATTCCATTACACTATCGCTACCTTATTGACGCGATCCGAAGTAGCGACTATACGGTCCTGGCTCTAAATTTGGTTACAGCAGGATACGACGATATCATTGTCGGCAAGACACATCTTGATGCAGTGTCCCAGGTCCGCGAGTTTCTAATCCCGTACTTGAAGCAGGGCCGAAAGGCTGTCGTGATCGGGCACAGCTACGGTGGTCTCGTCGCACATCAAGCTGTAGCCGGTCTGACGCTAGAGGAGCGGTCGGCTCAGGGATTGACGGGAGGCGTTACGAGCATCGTGTTCATCTCCGCGCTTACAAAGCCAGAGAATTCTCGCTTCAAGCCTGGAGAAATGTATCAGTTCGGCTAGACAGACGTAAGGTTTTACCTGCTTCCCGACTTTCACCCCTACCCATCGGCGGCTCGCGTCGGTCAAACATCAGCATGTTGTTTTCCTCTTAAGTCATACAAGGAGGAAAGAGAAAAGACAAGAAGTCTGAGGTGGCATAACAGAGATTGATTAAAAGAAATAAGAGATGTCGCATGACATTGCAAGGGCGCATCTCTATCAGGACGTGGAACCAAAGAGAGCAGAAGAGGCGCTATATTTATTTGTATTCCAGAGCGCCATTACTTACATACCAGAGGCTCTTATTGAAGCATCCGAGGTTCGAGCCGCTAAGACGTACGTGGTGGGTAAGAACGACAAAATCGTGCTGCCCGAGAAACAAAATCGACGGGCCAAAGAAGCGGGAGCTCGGATTGTAGAGCTCGGGTGCAGCCATAGCCCGTTCCTGCTCGAGAAGGAAACTGCAGCGCTGATGAACATTGTGATTCATGCAGCTGAGGGATAGTAAGGAAGTACTCGAGGGAATTTCATTGTTACATGCCAGGTAGATTTCTCTTGATGGTATTCCACTCTACGTACCCTCTTCCTTCTCCCAGCTAGGGTAGAGTTGGCTAGACAAATATCTAAATACCAATAAAAGATGATATATCCATTCTCGAGGGTCTCTTATAAGATTTGAGTAGGTAAGGCAGGGGGCAACACTAGCAAGTGCTACTCCCTTGATCGAGTTAGGCGTAATTTCGTGCTCTATGATAGAGAGAGTGATTAGTATCAGTAAAATACTATTATCCTAGAATGGAGAACATTTTCGGAATACTGATCCTGGTTGTGAATAATACCTAAGTACCTACATGTATGTATCTAGACCTACGAACTTCGAATCTATAATAGGCCTAGGATGTATGAAATAAATCAGTTCGGTACCTAGGCACCGCGCTCTTGGTATAATATAAGGGCAAGTGCACCTTAGAAATCACGATGTGGTGGTGGCCTTTGTCCAGTTACCTAATTTGAACTAAGCTTGATATCAAGGTGCCTGTGTATTGTACCTGCAAATTTCTAGGCTCCTAGGTTACTGCCTTGTGAGCTTCTGGTTACTCTGGCTTGTGGGCTTCTGGTTAGGTACTGAGTGATTGCCTTATATTGCTTACAACGAATTTATGACTTAATTCCCTGCTGATTGCTCGCTATTTTCATCCCCGCTGGCGCTGTGCTGATTAGAGATACGTACTACCTAATTAGCAAAGCACCTGCTATGTTCTTTGCGTTGCTGTGTGATTCTGTGATTCTGCAATAGCCACGGCAACCGCAAATCAGAGGTGCACTGGTGCAGGCGATCTGTTTATTTATCTAAGCGCAGCAGAGGTGGGATTGACTTGAACTTTCCTCCTCCTCCTGCACACTGACTTGGACGTGTTTTCACACACCACACTGACAAGTCTTTCCACTCTACACTCGCATCCTTTCTGCGTGTCACTGGTCAGCAATTCCTCTTTCAACGTCTCGTTGACCTATTCTACCTGTATTCAGGCTGGTCATTCGTTGCCATCTTCCCAACCAGACATATTCGTTGGCTAGTACTGGAGTCCTGGTAAGACTGTTCTTTTTTATTGTTTTTACATCCATTTTGCACCCCGTTTCCTCTTTCTCCTCTTCCATACTTGTACTGCAGCAATACCCTAATGTACAGCCTGGACCTATTCTGGACCTAGCCGTGTCCTCCTTCTACCCTTCTATCTGTTCACAAGTGGTACTTGAGATACCTCTTACTTCTCATCGCACCATCAGTCTCACGCATGGGTGGGCTCTATTCACGCAATCTATCCACAAAACCTGAGCTCGCTACAGCTACCTACCTACATATGTATGTAGGTATGGACGTGGCATTTGTACATGCCATATGCTATGGTAGAAGCCTATTGCCCATTGATTTCCCCATTGCTCCACACACGCTTCTCGCAATATCATTCCACTCTTGCACACCTACCTACGCTACATTCAAGCAACACTTTCGCACTGGCACCTAAATACCCCGCCAACGCCTCATCCCTATCTGACTATTTGTTGTTCACCTTCGTTGTGACCACCTTGCACGGCTAGCGATAAAGACTGACTCATTCTACGACTAGACACTTTCACAATGTCTGAACTGGTCCCCAAGATCCTCGACTGTCTCCTGGAGGAGACAGTTCCTAAGTCTCATGAGAAGGATGCGAAACTTCTTCACTCCTTCTTTGCCAAACGCAATGCTAATGACTTCGCTGTAGCGGCGAAGCTCCTGCGTCTCGTGAGTACCACCCGTGTATACATTGATATTAATACAATCTAACGCGCGAAGACTCTGAACCTTGCTCTCTGGGAAGATTGCGCCTCCGAACTTCAGGAGGATGTCATGCATAGCTTGATTAAGGCGTTCGATGAAAAGCTTGCCTCTAAGGAGACCAAGGAGATGGCTAAAGTTGACTCCATCATTGCCGGTGACCACCCCAACGATGCCCACCCCGATATCCGTCCCAACGTCGAGGTGACCCAGGACACCATCCTGCATCCAGGCAAGGAGGAGAATGGACAAGGTGATAAGGATGACCAATCTCTTGTCGGTGAAGACCCTGTTGAAGGACCTCCCACAGTCATGTCGCCCGTTCTGTCAGTGGTTCTGAAGACTGAGGTGGCCATGGCACCGGTCCTGTCCCAGGATGTGAATACTGGTGATGCCGCCGTACCCGATGGAAACATTGGCAATGACTTGGTGAATGGAGTAGAATCGGAGGTGACTACCCCGATTAAGAGCGAGAGCGACGAGGAGTTTGCTACACGAGGTGAGAATAACCCTAGGTGCTTCTGCCTACAGCTGAACTCCGCCGAGGGAGCCCGGCAATCCTATTTAATCTTAGGAAGAAGTAGATGCTAACTTCCTATAGCTACGCTCAAGGAAGCCACACCCGAGGTAGCTAAAGTTGAGGTTGCTACCGCTGAGGTCTCTACACCCAAGGTAGCTACACCCGAAGTCGCTGGAGCAGAAGTTGGTGGAGCCGAGGTCGCTACGCCGGATCAATCACATCGTCTTTTGCCCCATCAGTGGCGTGTGCCTATCCCCGAGGCAGAGCTTCAGCGTATGGCGAGTGCCAGCGTCTCGCCCGCACAATTCCGTTCCGACGTCCCGATCAGAGATGATGATGGCTTGTCGGTTGCAACCTGGCATGTGAAGACCCCACCGCAGAGTAACCATGGTGGCAGCCCGACGGTGAAGTGTTCGCCTACTCCTTCGGAGTCGGCCTCGCACATCGAGGCCCCTCCTACCCCGGGTTATGGATCGGACATCGGCCAGAATATCGCGACACATATGCACGGACCGACAATCGAGACAAAATGGTAAAGTCAACGGCCTTCGAGGTTGTGTGGCTTTCTCCGTGGGTGGCCGTTGTTGATTTTCGTCTTTGTTTCTCCTGCCGCCGCAGGTCGGGTGGGATTTTCGGGGTTGGTCTTCTACGGGACCGTAATTACAGGCAATTGGACTTGATATCCGTTCTTCAATACCTTCCAGGTATCAATGTGTACAATAGCTATTCCCCTCGGTACCTAATTTGGTAGATGCGGTTCTTCGCAGCAAGAAATCTGAACAAAACGTTTTCCTAATACGTATTCCATTACGGCGTAGTGGTGACCCCTGAGATATGGAAAACTCGGTAATAACTTGATGTAATCGTCATACACACTATGAAGTCTAGTCTGGAGACCTCGACTATGGTTACTATTAGGCAATTGAGTCATTCCTTACGGCAAGAAGGTGTTATGTTTAGGCTATCACAAATCGAAGAGAGGTTAAAAAATAAAATTCCGAGGCAAGCATAAGAGTGATTTGTTAGTCGGGCACATAGCAAGTGCGCATGTTATGCCATATGAAGTTGACATCCTGTATCTGACATATCATATGACTGGTAGGGGTGACTACCTTGGGTAGATTGCGTACCTAAGGAAACATAATTTAATGGAACAAACCAGGTAAATCAGCTATGCCTGAGCTTACTGTTGGGCGTAATCCGTATTTGATTCATCAACGTTTTCTACTGGATAACTTTATAATTGATATGAGTTCAATCAGTTAGAACGTTGCTTTTGTGGACAAATAGCACACATGGGCACAAGAGCCAATTTCTAAGACAATCCTCTATTCCAGAGGATAGCCAGCAAATATTTCTAGAGGGACACTGGACAAGTAGACAAGTAAGCCACCATAACCTTTATGTTTTCCGTCATATCGTCTAGGTAACCATCGGGCTACTTGATCACTGCTAACACAACCACACATCGCTTTGACTTTTCCACAATTTATAATACTCTTATTAATACCTAGAAAACGGACAAGGTGATGTCTCCCAAGCCTAGCCCTCGGGAACAGGGGTCCAACAATCGGGGAGGTACTCAATCCTCCAAGCAGAATACCTCACTGGTAGGCCGTCACCCTAATCTCCAAACAAGAAGGATGATTATAGTGTGTTACCTAACGTACAGCCTCGACAGCAAGACGCGCAGCCCGAGAAGCGTCCCGACGCGCTCAACTTTAAAGAACTCGTGAATGCTCTCGATAGGATGGAGGTCAGGCTTACTGCCGAGAGCAAGAAAATGTTAGGCATCGAGAAGAAGCTGCGGAATCAACGGGTCAGGCGGGCGAGACGCTGCTTGAACCAAATCAAAGACTCGAAGCTGCATCTCGAGAAACTCGCCAAGGCTATCCAGAAGATGGACGCGCACGACAAGATCATCGATTCGAAGCTGGCGGCTAGGAAGGAAGAATCATAGACCAGGGGGGTCATGGTTGCTAGATAAGGCTAGTTGCATGACAGCGAGTTGATATTGTGTTACTTGATAGAATTCGGTGTGCGACCAGTTACCAAAAGAGCCTGATAGAGATGCAGTTTAATAAGGCAATCCGACCTGATATCCCCACTTAAGTCTATTCTCTAGTCTTCTAGGCCTAAATGGTAAAGATGTATAGAACACAACCTCATGGAATCTGGATGAAGAACCTCATCCCATGCCGAGTGGTTTTGAGGTAAACGCATTACAATGGTACAAGTGGCGTTCATCCATGTCCACCTCTCCGAGACTGCACCGGAGCTGAGAAGTAGCCGAGTGACTTCAATATAACCGTATCGTTTCACTATAAGAAATAGTGTCCGACCAGCTTTATATTTCGTTTTGATATCTACAACAGAGTTAGGAAGTGATTGGGCAACTTCAAAACGATTATACCGGGCTGCTACGAGCATTGGAGTCCTACCGTCCTTGTCTCTTGCTTCGATGTTTACAGCAGGATCCAGAAGCCGCTGGGTATCTCGTAGATCTCTGTCGCGTATCATCACATGAAGTTTCTAGCTGCGATATTATATTCAATGGTATACGACACCTGGCCGCTGGCGGTCGTCGATTAGGCTGTCGTGGGGGCCGGTACGCTCTTGCAAATAATGAGTTACTCGCAATGCAATTTTCTGGACCAACAATACATTCTAATCATGCCTGGCACGGGCTGCATACTGATGCCACAGAGCTGTTCAGCCGCACGTTGGATTGTATGCGACTAGTGCTTACAAATCTGCTAGACCGCCCTGATAGAGCTTTTCCAAGTTGGTGCTTAACTTTATTCGATGACTTGATGTGATCCCACAATGTAGGAACCGTACTACGATGGTCCATTTGACCAAAATCCGCCATACCGACAAAATACAATATATTTAATAAGCTAACTATGGTCCTAGCATTATACTCCTTATAATTATAAGGCCTAGAACGCTAAAGCCTCTTATAGCTATAATATATTTTAGCGTATTATATTTTATAATTTATAATAAATTAAATATATATTTAAAATATATATTTTAATACTTAGAATTTTTTTTAATAAATATATTAAATATTTTATAATTATAATATTTTATAATATATATATTATTATAAATATAATGTTTTTAATATTATATTTTTTATAAAAATAATTATAATTTTAATATCATATTAATTTTATATTTAAATTTTAAAATATATTAATTATAAATATTTTTAAAATTTAAATATTTTATAATTATAAAATCTAAATAATATTAATTAATATATATTTTAATTACTAATAAATATATATTTTAATTATTATAAATTATAAAAAAAAATATATTAAAATACATTATAATTATAAAAAGCTTTAATATTTAAAGCCTTATAATTATAAGGGGTATAATGCTAAGATTATAATCAACTTATTAAATATACTATATTTTATCGGTATGGCGGATTTTGGTCAAATGGACCGCCGTCCCGTACCACCAGTTATCGTCACCTGTTGCCAGCTCTTCGACAACCATGGACCATGGGATATTTAGGACGCCCTTAGTCAGGTCGACGTGGCGTGCTTTACGCGTTACATAGATGATTACATAAGGATACCATACCGGAGATAAAATGGGGTCGGATATAATTTCAACGCAAGTATCGGGCACGGGGCATCCAGGGCATCCAACATCCTTCTACTTTAGTACTTAGTGTTGATCATTGATGGTGATGTGGAATATGACCAGCAGAAATTGCTGACATGGGGAATGAAACCAATCACCATCCCGACCCTGTGAGTGCCGGCCCATATATCGCATGGCGGCTACAGTGAGCTATGCCATCGTGCCGCATACCCACAGATGGCCGCAAGCCGATCCTCGTTTCGGCGTGCGAGAACGGAGTGGGACATGGGCCGTAGAGTCCCCTTCTTTCTGTTTGTCTGTATCGAGTACCAGACGCAGCAGCTCCTCACTGTGGGCTGTTGGAATCGGAATCGGACATAAAGAAACAATCAGAGCCTCGTTAACTCCGGATTCCTTGCATCCTTGGGACAAGATAAATGAGAAGCTCAGGTTTGAAATCGTGTTGGAAGCCACGATCTACTCACTTATAGCTCCGGGTCCGCCGATTATCTCGTCTTATAGCGTTTCAATGATGGCTCCGTCAACAATCGAGGTCACCTCAAGTATCGGGTCGGATCACTTATTGCCGACCCGGGACCCCTGGTACACAGCTCCGGCCGGCTTTGAGACATCTACTCCGGGAACTGTGCTCCGGATTCGAACCGTTCCGGGAAAATCCACATCGTTCAGAAATGCCGCTGCGTCATATCATATTCTGTACCGTACCACCGGCTCTCGATATCAGCCAACATGGGCAGTGACGCAAGTGCCCCAAATATTCCATTTGTCTCATGGCCATAATGACCCCCCTCCAGGGATCTAGTCATCTGATTACCCACTAGGTCCTTGATGATCCCGAAGAAAGCCGTCGTCTCTTCCTCTGGATATAATGCGTTGCTCTCTGTCCAGATTGCGTACAACACGCCGACCATCGACTTTTCGCCTTCTTACCGCGTCTTTCAGCCGCCGCTACCCAACAACTACGGCATTCCCACCGACAATGAAAGGCTCAACATGATGCTTGGTAACGGGTGGTACATCACTATCCCCGACTTCGAAGGACCGCGCGCCGCTTTCGGTGCTACCGTCCAGGCTGGCCACGCCACACTCGATGGCATTCGCGCCGTGCTATCCCTGACTGGCCATGCCGATGTCCTGTTACCTAGCAGCGCGGACAAGTTCAAGTACGCGATGTGGGGATATAGCGGCGGCTCGCTGGCCTCCGAGAAGGCCGCTGAACTGCAAGTTCAATATGCTCCTGAGCTAGGGCCAAATTTCGTGGGTGCTGCAGTGGGCGGTCTAGTGAGCAGCCTATCAGGCTTATTTACGGCTACCAACAAGACACCCTACGCGGGGAACATCGTTCTCGTTTTACTAGGCGTTATGAACGAATACCCCGAAGTCGATGAGTATCTGCGTAGCCGCCTCAAAACCGAAGGGCCCCAGGACGCCGCCGCTTTCCTCAAAGGCCTCGAGATGAATTCGCTGCTGGCTTTCAATGCGTATAGAAACCAGGATATCTTCGACTACTTCGTGGGGGGCAAGGCAGACATCGAGGCGTGTCAAGTCTTGCGCAAGATCGAAAAGGTTGAGTGGACGCTCGGTTATCACGGTGCCCCTGAGATTCCGCTGTTCGTGTACAAGGCAATCGGAGACGAAATGACGCCCATTGCCGACACGGACGCGCACATGGAACACTACAAGCGATTCGGCGTCTCGGTGCTGTACGAGCGCAACACAGCTGGTGGCCACATCCCCGAAATCGTGAACGGTCAAGACCGAGCGATGAGGTGGCTAGCCGGAGTTTTTGCTGGTCCGTATGACAAGGTGGAGATGGGCGTCAAGATCCGCGATGTTACTGTGGACCTCTATAAGCCCCCTACTTTTTAAAAGACGTGTCGAGTCTGCTTTCCAGGAGAAAGTGCTGTATCTAGCGACGATGCGTTATGAAATGAAATTTATAGGAGTTTGATGTGGAGTGGTACACCACGTACCTATCCTCCTAAGAAATCATCAAGTACATGTACTTTGCTATCATGATCAGTTAGTTGCTACGCATTCAACTCATTTCGTCGGTGATTAAGTCCGCGCCGCTGCCACCTTTTGTTATGTTCGAATTTTAAACGCCCCTATTCTTTTGTAAGATCCACTCGAACAACCTCCCCAGCATGAGTCAGGTCGCGACGCTAGCATAGCCGGCTACTCCTCCGTGCCACGTCTTGCCCCGTTTCCCTCTCAGCGTATCGTTCACGAGATTCTGCGCCATAATCCGATAATCCTCGTTGTTTAGTTGTAGCTGGCCGCGTCCCTGCGCCTGGACAAAATTCTCGGTCAACTTGTACCTCGATCCATCTGGTAGAGAGGGGCTAAAGCCATCCTCGCTATCAACGTGGCTGTAAATGCGCGTCGGCATCTCACCGACGATAGCCGTAAGCACTCGGACGCCAACGGGTTCCAGCTCGATACACAGCGTCTCCGAGATGGAGGTCTTGGCCGCCTTGGAGCTGTTGCAGGCGCCCTGCCAACCATCGGGACCGCCCCGGCCAGCAAGAAGATGTTGACGATGGCGCTCTGGGCCCACTACCAGCAGCGGCGCGAAGGCCTACGAGACGGCCAGGGTGCCGAACAACGTTGATGTCGCAGATCTTCCTGGCCTCCTCGATGGAAACGTGGACCAGAGGCCACACCAGCATCATGCCCGCATTTGTTGACCAAGACGCCCAGCTGGTCGCCCGTCCTCTTCTGCACGTGCTTCAAGCAGCTGGCGACAGACTCGATATCGGTGCCCACCGACGAGGCGAAAATCTTGGCAGGACTGCGCGCCGTGGCGAAAATGTGGAAACCTCACGCTTCGAAGGCTTTGACGAGCTCGAAGCCTAGCCCGCCGAGACTTGCACCCCGTAATAAGAGCTGTCGGTCGCGTGATAACAGACATTACATCGGACGAAGTTGTCGGTACCGTCTCAGGAGATAGAGCGTAGACAGACGGTAGTCAAGGTGGCATGTCTCACTTAAATTAGCGGATTATATCACCGGACTGGTGCTAGGATGCGATACGGAGATCGGAAGGCTTCAATGTCTGTAAGGGTAGCAGATATGCAAGGAGGCGATCGCAACTTGAGTAGAAGGGCACATCGCCAATTGAGGAGTTCAGAAAGTACGAATATAGAACGAGCGATGTCCTGGGTAATGCGAGGCCCTACCACTCCTTATTTACCTACCCGATAATAACAACAATTACGATCATGGACACGATCATTTAGTATGGTGGATAAGGCTACTGGGAGTCCAGTTAACCTCGACGATGGAAATCAGTTTATCAAGGACATTACATCCGACCTGTAAAAGACTTCGTAGCTGGTAGAGTCTTTGGTGCGGAAGTCGTAATGGCATATACCTAACGTGAAGCTCCTCGGGGACCGCTACAAAAATGAAGATGACCCGCTGTCAGAGGAGCAAATAATCATCCCCAATTTGCCCAATGTACTTCGTTCTCATGACGTCGAGCACAGATAGAAGTGCTGCTCAGAGATGGGTTGGTCTGCGAAGGCATGGTGCTGTAGCAATGATGCTGTAAAGTTAAAACTGCGCTGAAGATCAGGATCCATAATTACCCGGCAGAAGTATCTAACCTATGTACCTCTGGAAAAGGGGAAATAACCTCAGGCTCTACCTGCCTTCCGGCGTCATCAATGGAAGAAAAACGAGAATTCAAGAGGGAAACAAACGGAAGTTGATTGGTCTTCTGTGTCTAGGAAAGCTGTAATAAGAGCGTAGTTACAAGTTCTCCGTTTCTGGACAAGCGGCAATAGCTCACATGTACCCCTATGACCTTCGCTTTTTGGGTTAGAAAGGAAGTTGACATGATGTAAAGTAAAGAGCTTCATTCGTTGAAATTCCTACTCATGGCTTTCATTGACACATTCATTCTCACATCTGTGTAGCCATAGTTTTAAGGTCTAGCTCAAAGGCATCCTAGACCTAGGTCCTTCCTTGTCGCCCGGTGTCTCCCAGAGCAATTTCTCTGTCTTGATTTTTATATTTTTACTGCTACCCAGATATCCACTACATATGTAGGAATCACTCGTACTCTAGACCCGGGAGAATTTCTTTTCCAAAGAAAAAAAAAATTGTATAGACATTACGGGTGATCTTCACCAGCCCCGTTTGCTCAATGTCACTACACTATTCCACATTCACATACTCATGGAACAATCACCTACTTCATATTCAGAACCTAAAGAAAAACTAGGCTAACACCGAGTGAGTACTCTCAGCATGATTGGTATGTGTTCTGTAGGCCTAATGTAAGTATATTGTTGCGAGAATAGCTAGGAGAAATAGGCAAACAAGCAGTGCTTAACTTAACAGCTTTTGAATGAGCCGATAAAGGCCTGGATTACACTAGAAAAATTATGTGATATTAATACTCCAGCTACGTGATTCACTTAATATTTATATGGCGAATAGATAATACTTATAATGCTTAATGCTGCCTGCCGCAGTTCGTTCGATAATACATGTGGTTCAGTTGACTACCTTCCTATTCACCGGGGAATGCATTTATAGGCGTGAATCACTGAATTACGAGTAGTACAGGTACTCACGAACTACACCGCTTTCAAATTATAGGAGGCAGGTAGCTAGGTACTTAGGTAGATAGGTACATGTAGGCTAGGGGGTGGAGAACAGGCAGGTGGTGATCCTGAATATGACTACCTCGGCAGGTCGCCGTTGCCCTGCTTCGAAGCACCATGATTTCAGCCCTGCTACACGGCGCGCTGATTTCAGCCCTGCCGCAACTTCCACAACAACGCACATAAATAGATCGCGTCTCGTCGCGAAAACTCCCAAACCATCTTGATTTCCTTCTTCATCGCAACCAACCTCTCAGACTCACTAGGCACCATGGCGCAATACGCCCCCAATGCAATGCCTTACAACGCGATGGTGAGACTAACGGTAACACATTCATTCAAAGGAAAACATCTAACTAACCTGATTTCATAGAACACCATGGCGGTCAGTCAGTTCGGAGGACATCAAAATGCCCTACCAGTGTTTCGACTTGACCATGACTTCACCGAGATCCAACACTTATGCGCTCGAAGCATGGATTCGCTCCAACAGTACTGTCAAGCCCTAGCACATATGTATGAAACCACCAACGATACAACGTGGCTGAACATGCGCAAAACTCTGCTCGAGCAGCACCTCGGTCGAGTCCAGAGCCTCATTCACTACGGTGAGCTTTCCAAGAAGACACTCCAGAACGGCATCGCGCAGTACGCCACGGTACCGTTGTACTTGGGTCTCAATGTCGAACTGTCCCCTTACGGAGTTCCCACGCAGTCACAGGGCCACGCTGCCCACTCAGGTGGACCCACCCAGACCGGCGATAGAGATGCCTTTTTCAATCGCCGTATGAGCTATGTCCGCGATCACGATGAGCGCATCATCTTTACGCTGAAGAATGCCACATTCACGACCAATCTTAATCGTACGTGGGACTATTCCAAGGACCATGACTATCGTAAGAATGGCATTCTTTGGTACCACGGTCGGGAACTCGAGCCTGGATGGGAGACCAAGACCGGTTATATTGTGAAGTCTACCGTTCAGAACCTTCAGATCATCGAGAAGGCATATCGTTATCTGGTAGAATACAAGGACTTGCTGGTCGGCGAGCTTGCCAAGTCTGAAGGTCTGTCGCTGTCGGATCGTCGCCGGGACCCCTAGGAGGTGGACCGCTACCGTCCCAGCCCGGCGAATGTAACAGACGTTCTAGAGATGTCCATTCGAGGACCCGACTCAGAGCATTGGGTCGACGCTAAGGGCTCAATTCACTTCCGCACACTGAGCAACCGAGGCAACGAAGTGATCACTTGCCCGATCACCAACGTAACCAGGCCTGCGTTCCGCCGCCTTCCTACTACCTTGATCTTCGACATCGAGGAGAAGGCTATGATGGAGTTGTACAATCTCCACGAGAGACTGGCGTGTGATGTCGATGGTGTGATGCTCAAGAATGAGTGAGGCATGAGGGCCCGTGGGATTTGGGAGAGAGTGAGGAGTGAGGTGGTGGAGAAATTCTATTGGAACGAGATGGATATGGTTTCGGTCTATACCCAGGTTGTGTTTGTTGCTCAGGATTTCGCATGACAGTTGATGACTGCTCAATTTCTCGGGGAGAGGATTAGTTGATGAAATCGAGGCTTTCAACTTCGTCATGAATATTTCCGGACTTCTCGCAAGTGACTCCAGGCCCTCCAAAACTTCGTTGGTTCCACATGATGTGTTACAACACCCAGTGATAAAGATTTGACCCCAGACGTAAGCCACATTACATGACTGCGCCACACAACTCCAATGAGCCGAGGTAAGAAAAAATCATCTAATCGAACATCGAATCTTACACCCCAAGGCCATCAACGGAACGAACTGGTGCTTTGAATTAATGGAAATTTATGCAATGCTAGCATAGCCTATTCTACGTACAGTACATGTCTAGGATTCCCCGCCAACTTCGCCTTCCGTGACTCCATTGTAGTCATTGCTATCGTTGCTCCCACCCTCTAGGTATCTATTAGAGTAACACGTAGAAAGCGGGCCGTAGTTCTTAGGTTGTGGATTGTAGTTTTATGAGATCGACTAGTTTACAGGGTCTCCATCTTGTCGAGGATGGCACGGGTGAATTCGTGCGTCTTGGCCTCACCACCCATATCGCGAGTGCGGTACTTGCTGTGGCAGTTGTTAGCATTGCCGAATTTTAACATATGGATTCGAGAAGAGAACTCACTTTTCCGAGATCACACCGTAGACGGCCTTAGAGATGCGGTTGGCGTGGTCATCAAGACCCAGGTGGCGGAGCAGCATAGAGCCGGAGAGTAACAGAGCGGTAGGGTTAGCCTGGTCCTTACCCTTAATGTCGAGACCGACGTGTCGGCAACCAGGCTCGAAAACAGCTACGTCACGGCCCATGTTGCAGCCAGGAACAATACCGGGACCACCGACGAGAGCAGCACCGATGTTGGACAGGATGCCACCGTACAAGTTGGGCATGACCATGACGTCGAATTGCTGAGGTCGCGATACACACTGCATACTGGCGTTGTCCACGATCATGTCGTTGGTCTCGAGGGTAGGGTACTCGGCGGCAGTCTTCTGGAAAGTGCTTCGGAAGAGACCATCGGCCAGCTTCATGATGTTGGCCTTGTGGATACAGGTAACCTTCTTGCGTTTGTTGGCCAGCGCGAAGGAGAAGGCGAACTTGGCAATGCGCTCCGACTTGGCCCGGGTGATAATCTTGAGCGACTCGACGACGCCGGGCACGCTCTGGTGCTCGAGGCCGCTGTATTCACCCTCGGTGTTTTCTCGGATGATGCATAGATCAACATCCTTGTGACGGGTGTTGTAGCCGGGGATGTTCTTGATTAGGGAGATGGAGGCGTAGATGTCGAGCTCTTGTCGCATGGCAACGTTGAAACTTTGGTGGCCAGACCTGCTGATAGGGGTGTGGAGGATACCCTTCAAGGCTAGCTTGTTTCTCTTCAGGGAAGAGACAGACTCGCGAAACATCTCCTCGAGGCTCCCGGGCGAGCCGCTCTCCACGCCCGAGACCTCGACCTGCTCCCAATCGATGGGCACACTGTCGGCCTTGAAAATGGTCTTGACGCTCTCCGCTACCTCGGCACCGATACCGTCACCGGGGATCAGGGTAACGGTGTACTTGCCACCATACTTCGTAGGCTTGAAGATATCGGACTGGACGGTCGCGAAGGATCGGCTAGCATTCTGGATGTGCGATTGTTGGCGAGCAGCGGTCCGCGCCAGGCGCTATAAGAGAAGACTGGTTAGCCGGCTATACACACACAGAACCACATAAATCGGAAGACAGGCCTCAGGCATGTGACAGTGGGAGGTCGGGCCATTGAGGGGGGGGCAATTGCAAGAGTGGTACCTGGGCAGCTCTGGTAGAGTTTCGCGACAGCATGATTGTTGAAATTGGGAGTATGCCGTGCTTTTAGGGCCGAGTCGGGAGGTTCGAGGGAAGAATTCGGTGATGCAAAGGCTGCAAATGCAAATGGCGCAAACACAAAAAGCCTTGGTGGATAGGCCGAGTGCTGGGTTAGTGGGTTAGGCACAGGATGGACAGGGTGGACAGGGTGGACAGGGTGGATAGCACTCAGCCGTAGCATTCCGATCGGGTGAACGGGTCAGCCACGGTTCAATGAAAAACTTCCGATAAACCCCATGAGTCGTAAAGTTGCCATCCTGTTTCAGGTTTAGCTCTCGGACAGCCACTTATCACTTATGCGATCATGTGGCGTCCAAATCTTATCTGATCTTATCACTATGAGACTTACCTAGGTAATGTCTAGACCTCCGATATTTAACTTCACCATCATGAATGAATGGAGCGTCTCGTATTGTGAAGTACCTAACTACATACCTATGTATAATGCTGAGAGCTTCGATTTTCAAATTTCGGTCAGCTTTCAACACTCTAAATATGAGCCCTGTTGTATTGTATCGCTACAAAGACGCAATGTTTTACTACGTACCTACTAATCAAGTAAGAACTTTCTAAGCCTTCCAAGATGACACCTTATTACCTGGGTAGTAACTGGATGAAATATCAACTGCGACACTCTTGGTAGGGCTTATGCATAGAGACTTCCCTATTGCTATCGCCAACCTGGCCTCGCCAACCAGCTTCATCTGTCTTCAACGTTTCTAACCCCTGCTATCACTTACAACCTAGTTTTAACACAAAACTGCTTACCAGTCATCATTGTCCTTAATATTCCTTCCTAGTTCATACCAAGTATGACCTTAGAGGCCCCAAAGCTAGCGAATCCTGTAGTTCTTGCCGAATCCTACCTTGAAACCACCATCCTCTGTAACCTCCAGAATCTCTCTACCTCATCTTACCTAAGTGGCCCCTTACTACCGAACCCTTAAATGGGCAACATCCCAGCCACTACGAATCGAAAAAATCATCTCGATTAGTTTCCGTTCTTTTTTTTTTTATCTCACCGTTGTTATTTTGAACCCAGTCTGAAGATTGAAAGACAACGCCGAATAACCTTCTTGAGGGTTCTTCTTAAGAAGCCCCGACTAGACTTACTATTGCAGGAGATATCCTTGCATAGTTCAAATTGATGCTACCGGAAAGATAACCCGAGCCAGATTGCACCTTTAAGATATCGTCCACAAATATCTCTATTGCTGTCTTCCACCCACCGGCTATGCCGCCAGGTTCATCGCGGTAGCAATTAGCCTCTGCAGCCAGCCTACCCTAACGACAACACCTCCGCCATGGCCGAGTACGCGACAGCAGCCATCACAGCTGTGACGGCAACGGCCGCCATAACGAGCAGCGCTGGGGCATACCGCTACCAGGACCGACTATTGCAGGCGCGCAGTTCAGATGAGGACCCGCCATGGAAGCTCCCGCAGCAAAGGCTACCCTTTACGAGCACTCGTTTTCGGCACAGCTTAGGCTATCATAGCCAGCCGTTATACTATCCCGCCAGCATACATCAGCACTATGCACACCATGCTGGGTGTCCGGGCTCGCAATGCCACTACCGAGCCTTCGTAAGTCCCCCTTTCCCACACCTCCCTTAGCTCCATAACCCGATATTAGTCCAGTGGACTAACACCCCGGGGACAGCTCACGGACTCCATTCGGCGGTACAATGAGTCGCGACGTGAGCTCAGACAAACCTACGTAGCGAACCGTACGTAGTATCGCCCACCCTTTACCCTATCTCTATCTCGAGCAAGTTCTCCCGTAAAAAAAAAAAAAAAAAAAAAAAAAAGAAAAAAAAAAAAAAAAAGAGTAACTTACCATGCTAACTATCCACTCTCTACTTTTCCAGTCCGCGAGCTCCGGCGCGTCCACGCGTCCCAGCCCCAAAAGCCGGCCGCCGCCAGAGACGCCGAGGCCGACCGGCTGTACGCGTACTACGTCTCGCGGGTGCGCGCCGTGTTCGACGAGCACCGCCACGACCACCGCTGCCTCTTCGGTCACGACTACCTGTGCTGGACGCCACCAGAGCGCGAGGGGGAGCAGCCGGAGCGCGCGTCCGGGAGGCTGGTGCGGAGCTGCGGCGACGGCGACGACGGTGGCGACGGGGGTAGCCGCGCGCCAGGCAGGACGGGGAGGTGGAGCGTAGGTGTTAGGAGTGGTGATGGTGGTGGCGCTGCTGCTGCCGGTGTCGGTGTTGGTGTTGCGGGACAGCTGGTACAGGGTCGCACGACTACGACGGTCATCCGGGAGAGGACACGCGAGGGGACGGGCTGCGACGGGGAGGAAGAAGTGGCGCCGGATGAGCAGCGAGTGGAGAATTCCTAGGCCGGGGTCGAAGAGGGGTGGGCTGGCATGAAGCCTTTGCGTTAAACCCGTTTCAATTCGTTTCCTTTATTTTTTTATTCTTCAGCAAGCACCATTACTAAGGGAATCTTCCTTGGTCAGAGATGAGACCTTTTCGTCTAAAACAATTACGAATAAGGAGGTCTAGTTAAAACCTAGGACAAAAGTCGTGGCTTAGGAAGGGGGAGATTTACATACAAAACAGCAAAGCAAAAGGACCTGCCAATACCCTGCCCCCTTTTTAACTTAATTAGGTATATACTTACAAAACACGTTCCCAACGCCCACCCACGAGGGTCTTTCTAATAATCAAGTGTACTCTGCCCCATCCATCCAACACAGTGAAAATATTTCGTCATGTGCCCTCTTCTTCATCCAGGGGTTCGACGCGGACAAGAATCTCCTCGAGTAGGCCTTCTAGGAACGTGCCGACATCCTTACCCATCCCCACAGGTTCACTCTTGTCTAGTCGATCGATTTCCTTACATATGTTCGCTAGCTTGTAGATGTTCTTGCGGATCCTGTCCTGGTTCGCCTCGGCGCGCTGTCTCTGAGGTGTGACGACTCTCTCGTTCCGGTAGATCTGCTGCAGTCGAATCTGCCTTCGCTTAAGGGCCTCCTCAAGAGCAGGGAAGATCACATCGTTCAAAGCATCTAGCTCGCCGTTCGGATTCGCGGGGTTGGGAGGCGGGAAGGAATCTGGCGTGGGAGTTGCCTGCTTGGGTTGCGCTTTAGACTGAAACCCCCCTGGGGAGCTTGGCGTAGATTGTTGATTGGTTACTCGCTGCAGGGGGGGCTGCTGATGGTGCGAACTGGGTCCGCGATACGGAGGTATTTCTGGTAGGCTAAACGGGGTTGGTCTAGGAACTCCTCGCTGAGGTTGTAATTGCAATTGAGGATTGTTGGCTGGAACAAGGGGTTGCTGCGACTGCATGTGTTGTGGCTGGGGCGGGGGAGCAATGCTGAGAGAGCTCATGTCTTGCTGTAGTTGTTCCCTCAACGCTCGATCAAAGTCGGCAGATGCCATAGAAGGAAGGGGAGGCATCTGTTTTGACAGAGGTCGTGGGGTGTTCGGGTCTTGTAAATGTTTCGGCGGTGAAGGCGGCAACGGAACCTTCGAAGGTGATAGAGGCGCCACAATTGGAACTGGTTTCCTTTGAGGCGAGGATTGACGAGATGTGCCCATCGACGGAGGATTAGAGGCCTTTAGTGTACTAGCCACTGACGGATCGGCGAAGTCGTGAATCTGAACCTTGCTCGGCGAGATTGCTCTAGGGCTCTCACCGTAATCGGCGTCTAAAGGTCGTGACGCTCGTGCGTTTCGAGCAGAATCATCCATTGCATTCAGCCCCGGCCGATTGATCAACCCTCCTCGATCGCCCACTAACCGGACTGTGCCAAAATCCCACATGTCCTCATTCACCTGTTCGGGCTCGACACGTACATCTCGATCGTCGAAGTGTAGGTCGTCTTCTGATTTGTGTGTCGCACTCCATCGATGGTAGCGCTCGATTAATTCCGTCAAGAAACTAGTCTTCTTCGCCTTTCGAATGAAAGGGTGCTTCAGCAGATCTTTGGCTACCGGCCGTTCCTTGGGGTCTCGTTGCAGACAGAGCTCGATGAAGTCCTTGAAAGCTTTGGTGAAGTTTCCATCCAGCCTGGGCGGCGGATTTTTGGGAATTAGAAACAAGACCTTCATTGGATGAATGTCAGCGTAAGGGGGCTCCCCATTGGCGAGTTCCAGTGCGGTAATTCCTAGTGACCAAATATCTGCCTTGTGGTCGTACCCAGATTGCTTGATGACCTCGGGCGCCATCCAAAAGGGGGTACCGACGAACGTGTTTTTCTTGGTCATTGTCGCAGAGAGCTGACCGGATACACCGAAATCGGCCAACTTTACCTGACCGTTAGAGCTAAGTAGAATATTGGCGGCTACATCAATGGGTCGTCAGCAACATTGTAATCAATAGCAAGGTAGAGATGTATATCATATACCCTTGATGTCTCGGTGCAGCTTCTTGTCGGCATGTAAATAATCGAGACCCAGAAGTAACTCTCTTACAATAATGGCGATGTAATCTTCTCCTATCATGCCGGGCTTCATGAGGTCGGCGCAACTTCCACCAGAGCAGAACTCCATTACAATCCATAGCTCGGCCCCTTTCGCATATGAGCCGTAGTACTTGGTTACGTAAGGCGATTGGAGTTCGGACAGAATAGCGATCTCCTGTATGATATCTTCAACCTCGTCTTCGGCGCTTTCGATATCGATGACTTTGATCGCCACGGCTTGGCCACTACGTTTCTCGACCCTAACCCCATGGTCAGCCATTGATATCAGGTAGCAAATGTTGTAATGGACTCACCCCTTGAACACCTTCCCAAAGCTGCCCCCGCCTACATCGCGACAAGTCAGCAGTGGTCCCCAACCCAAAAGCACAGCGAAAGTCTAACCAATGCAGTATTCTTTGGTGTATAGAAGCTCCGGGTCTAAGGCCTCGCTGTTCTCGTCATGATCTCGTTCGGCCATATTGTCATGTATTCTTCGTCAGTCGTAATGGTTCGTTGTCGTAAATCGTAATGTAGTGGCGGTGGACGTGTAAGTCGAGGGGTAAAGTGGGCAGAGGCGGATCTAAAGATTAGAGTCGTAGCAGCTCGGAATGTCAAACGTGTGGAAGGATACTGCAACTATTGACACCTAGTAAACCGACCTGCTGTAGTCTTGAGAAGCAACGGCGATAACAAGACAGGCGAATGGGGAATGTGGAATGTGGAATGGGGAAAGGAAACTAAGGTATTGCGTGGTAGGGCGCAATATCAATAATGAGTGTTTAATACAAGTTTCAAAAGAAAGGAAAGGCGACGATGACAAGACTACCGACGATTCGGTAAGGCGCATGCATCAATGCGACAGTAGTGAATGTCAATAAACGCGGAAGACGGCAATGGCAATCAATGCATGCCCTGTCGATGCGAAAGAGTTGACGAGTGGCAGATTGAACGGACGGGAAGATGATTTGTTGACATCAGCTTGGAAACGCAGGAGAGAGTACGAAGTATTTCGTACCTGGAAACAGTAGGTAGCTGGTACCTAGAAGGTCTACAGGGGTCTACAGGGGTCTACAGGGGTCTACATTGCAAGGTTGCCCGCCGTGGGGTTGGAGGGACAGAGGAAGACGGGACGATGAATTGGATGAGATGAACGCGCTAGTCTATCTGCCCTGTCTTGTCCCTGTCCAGCTCCCCGCCATTCGCTGCCAGCAAGCGACATTGGCCTAGAGATCCCTTGGCAAATTCTAGGGCATATTCAGCTGCACGTCGGCCAATTACTCATCCACGAACAACTTCGTTATTATATAAGTCCACCTATATCAACCGGTAGCTACCAGGTTCTATCTCAAGACAGACAACGACGCTCAACGATACATTGCCACAGGAAATATTCCCTCGGAGTCCAATCCCAACCATCTCACATGCCCATGGGACTAAAGTCGTATTCGACCTCTTCTCTTCGCTTGAACAGCATCTTAGTCCCAGGATTCGCCAAACTCGTCTCTCCCAGATAAAAGGGCTTCACGTCTGTCTCCGGTGCCAACTTCCATTCGTATTTCACCAGTAAATGGCACACGATCACTTTGAGCTCATGCGCGGCAAAAAATCTACCGGGGCAGGCATGGATACCATACCCAAAGCCGAAATGGTCGGGACCTGGGCTTACCAGGTATGCTTCATTGGTCCTACCTGGTTGCGAACGTAGCTTGAGAAAGCGAGTCGCGTCCCATTCTTCTGGATTCTCGTATGCTGCTGGGTCTCTCATCCGGGATGTGTCGATCCAAGTTCTCGTGCCCTTCTTCAGATAGAGACCGTTCGAGAATTGGATATCTTCTTGCGCACGGCGACGCAGCAGAACTATATCCGCAGTACGTGTCAGCTAGGCCAAACTTGGCTTATGACTGTAGGTACCACTCACGAAATTGTATAGGCTTCAGACGCTGTGTCTCCTTGATGGCGCTATCCAGTAGTGGCATCTTGTGCAATGATTCCTTGGTGAGGCCGCCAGCCTGAAGTTGTTTAACAACCTCGTGGCGAATCTGCTGGAGGGTCTCCGGGTGCTGCGCGAGGTCGACGATGAATTGTTGGAGCAAGTCACTTGTCGTATGAATTGCCACCATAGTAAGAACCAGCTGAAAATCACCCACCATGGCTGCGTCGCAAACCAGACCTCTCCTTGCTGCCTCTTCTCCTAACCATTCGATCGCATCATCAAACTTGGGAACCTCTTGGCCAGCTGCAACAGCGGCTTGAATCATCCTTTGGCGTTCTGCTATAACAGGTGCTAGCATTTGTCGTGCTTCCGTGGCCTGGGCTATAGCTGATTTGCACCAAGGCAAAGCATATTGTACGAGCATCAAAAGAGGCCGTGGCCAAAGGTGTAACTCTGACGATCCCATGGCCCAGCTATGCGTGTAGCCTTCAGTGACTCTAATCCAGTCATCATTTCGGCAGAATTCTTTACCGAGAAAGACTCGCGTCGCCACTTTTGTAGTTATCTCATGGATTGCGGGCGACAAGGCCATCTCGTGCCAATCTTTCACTATTAGTTGTACATCCGTCCTGATCCCAAATAGGTGGGCTCACCTGAAGAGTCTCCAATGACTTTAGGGATGATGAAATCGGCTTCGTCACATAGAGATCTGGACATGGCAGCTATAAAGCATTCTAATATTCAGCAAACACCCTAATTGAACCTCGTATTTCAACGGCTCTATAGACTATTATGAACCCACCCGGAACCTTGGTCAGATGCCTTATTGTCACGGCCTGAAAAATATTATCTCGGTTGAGGATTGACAATGGCTGAAATCCCGGTACGATGCCCATGAATGTGCCATCCTGTGCTCAGGTCAGGACCAACCGCCAGGTCTTTAGAGGCTTTAGACAGATGAGGCAGAAGAAGCTAAATGAAAGGTATATATCTCATTACTCACATCTACAAGAGCGCTGCCAAAGTGCAGCCTACGCTGGTTGCGAACCTCTTCAATAAGTTCGTAGGGTAAGATAACCCTCTCGCCCATCTGAGTCATTACTCGGAACGCCTGACCGGGATATAATCTTCTCGCTTGGGTTATCAAGCTCAAACCAGAGGCCGTGAAGAATTTCTTCCAGGTAGATATATTAGCCCTTATCTCATTCTCGAATTTACTTTTCGTGTGTATCCTGACTTACCTTGGCTGCCACGCTGGAGAAGAACCCCGTAGGGTTTATCTCCGGAAGCCCCTTTATAGCGTTGGTCGACGATATCCACGTATAAGTGAGGACTACGATCACCGCAGCAGCAAAGAGGAAAGACAATGGGGATTGTAGTGCCCACTGCGTGCCATTTTGGCATGTTTCTAGGGGATCTAAAGATACGTTCATTGTCGTATGTTACACAGACCTGCAGCCACGAGAAGAAGAAGAAAAAGAAGAAGAGAACTCGGATGAGCACGACAAGACGGAGAAGACCCCAAGACCGAGAAGACCAAGACTAAGAAGACCAGGACTGAAAAGGTCCAGAGAAGGATCAATAAACCTCATGAGGGTTAGCTTCGTTGGTTTACTCTACCAATCTGATCTCGCAAAGTATACCTGCCAGATGCATGGCGCACCACATGAGGCATGGCTTTCTATCCCCATTGGCCGTGTCGCTTGACTATCTAGCTCTCTTGGGTTCTGTGTGACCCAAATTGCCACTGCGTTGGTCAGTTCGTTCCGCCAACGGCGCGATTATATGCGACATATCAATATTTCATTTTAGGTGGATCGTCATGTGAGGTCTTGGGTCTTGGGATGACGATAGCTTAGTGCGATGACGATAGCTAATCGTGCGTGTGAATGTAAGCAAGACGTAACCAAAATTTCGAGATTATACCATGCCTTTTGTAAATCAAAAGAGACGATTCAATTTGTCGCTTTCTATGATCGGCATCGACCAGAATCGTTCTTGGTCGATATGGATTTCGTCACTAGCACGCCCCATCCTACGGCCATCGGCGACGACCTGTAATAATCCAAGAGCATTTAAGCTAAGACCCCAACATGAAGAGGAAGAGGAATATCGTCAAGAACGCGGAGATATGGACTCTAACTTATAAAAGGTCGGTGAAACTACTTTACCTTTAGCATCTACCTTTGAACCGAGATACCGAAAGCCCAGTCCGGCCCGGGTTTAGCTAGGTCTAGTCTAGCTAGGTCTAACGCGGACGTTGAGCTTCCTCTTGGCGTGCGTAAAGCGGTTAGCTAGTGTACGATGGTAACATTTACAACCGCAGGTGAAAAGTCGATGCGGCTTACGCAATGTTCTCATTCGTTGGGTTGACTTCCATCCCGGGTGCATCTAAACAGCCACCTGCCCAACGCAGCCACACGGGATGTTACCTCACCACCAACCGGTGACGGTGACGAGAGCCTCAACCGGGCGCGTACTAAACGTCTTCATCGGGATCGCGCAAGAGAGATGGAACTAACTGCTCGATTCGGCCCACATACGCCTGGAGAGGTAGCGTTATGATGGCTACGATGGCAAGGAACAGTGCCCGTCTTATTCGCCAATTGGATGGGGTAAAAAAAGGGGAGAGAAAAAAAATATTTCCGTGGGGATATCCTCACGACACGCACGCCACTTGGTTTGTACCGGTCCTTAACACTTAACAAGCCTTGCGAGCTAACAAGTTGGTAGCATCGATATGGGACCCTACCGGATTATGAGACATTTACGGTAACGCCGTTAATTAGCAAGTTGAAAGGGGCTGTTATTGTGAAAATCTCGAGCTACCTAAGCTCGCAACGGAGACCGGCTCGAAAAGTTTTTTCTTGTAGAAGCACTAAACTGATAAGGTTGCTTTACATTATGTGTATATCCCCTAGGTTTAGGTAAAAGTGTGACAGTAGTCGAGGCCGAAGTCAAGAAATCATATTTATAAACGACAAATCTTTTTTCATCCTTCTTCTTTCCCATCCCGCATTTCTTCTCCAAGCAAGACTAATTACATAAAAGCTCACATAGTACCATCTACGTGGGCCTCTCCTTCTCGGCCCAGCTCGAATAACCGTCGTCGAAATGGACCCATCCATCAGCTCCGGGGAGAAGGGCCCTAAGGAGCCTCCTCTGACCACCCCCGCCAACGGCCAGAAAGATGTCGAGGCGGGCGATGACCAGCTGCATCGCGGCCTTCGGAGTTATCATCTACAATTTATCGCTATCGGAGGCACAGTCGGCACGGGCTTGTTTCTCGGGAGCGGAGAGGCGCTCGCTACTGCCGGTCCCGTCGGCTGCCTGATCGCCTTCATCTTCGTCGGCTCCATCATCTTCTCTATTATGACGAGCCTGGGCGAGATGGCAACCTATATCCCGGTGGCCGGCAGCTTCACCGTCTACGCCTCGCGGTTCGTCGACCGCTCGCTTGGCTTTGCTATGGGGTGGGTCTACTGGTTCTCGTGGTCGGTCACCTTCGCGCTCGAGTTGGTGGCCGCCGGCGTCATCATCCAGTACTGGGACGCCGACCTCAGCATCGGCATCTTCATCGCCGTCTTCTGGGTCGTCTTCACGGCCCTCAACTTCCTGCCCATCCGCTACTTCGGCGCGTTCGAGATGTGGTTCTCCAGCATCAAGGTCGTCACCATCCTCGGCTTCATCATCTTCGCCATCTGCATCGACGCCGGCGCGGGCCAGAACGGGTACCTGGGGTTCCACGCCTGGGCGAACCCGGGCCCGTTTGCCGAGTCTATAGTCTCGGGGAGCACGGGGAAATTCGTCGGATTTTGGTCGGTCCTCGTCACCGCGGGTTTCTCCTACCAAGGTGCCGAGCTCGTGGGTATTGGCGCGGGAGAGGCCCACGATCCGGCGAAGAGCGTGCCGAAGGCCATCCGGTGGACATTCTGGGGCATCTTCTTCCTCTTCGTCGCGACCATCTTCTTCATCGGCCTGCTCGTGCCATCGGACACGGCGGAGCTCCTGATCGGCACCACGAACGCCTCGGCCTCGCCCCTCGTCATCGCCGCCAACCTCGCCGGCGTGCCCGTCCTCCCGCACATCATCAACGCCGTGCTCCTGACCGCCGTGCTCTCGGCCGCCAACTCCAACGTGTACTCGGGCAGCCGCATCCTCGTCGGTCTCGCCACGGAGCACAACGCGCCGGCGTTCCTGGGCCGCACCAACCGGTTCGGCACGCCGTACTTCGCGGTCTGCATCACGTCTGCTATCGGCCTGCTGGCCTTCCTCAACCTGTCGTCGAACGGCGGCAACGTGTTCGACTGGCTGCTCAACATTACCGCCATCGCTGGCTTCATCACCTGGTCTTGCATTAGCGTCTGCCACCTGCGGTTTATGAAGGCCCTCAAGGCCCGCGGCATCTCTCGAAAGCAGCTTCCGTACTCCGCTCCCCTCCAGCCTTATTTGACCTGGTTCGGGCTCTTCTTCTGCATCCTCATCCTCCTGACCAACGGCTTCACCGTCTTCATCGAGTGGAGCACCAGCGACTTCTTCGCCGCCTACGTCAGCCTCATCCTGTTCGTCGTCCTATTTGTAGGCCACAAGCTCGTATTTCGGACCAAGCCCGTCAAGATCACCGATGTAGACCTCGACCGCGACAGGGTCAAGCATTAATTACGTTTTACGTTGTATAGATAGACCGTTAGAACGCTTGTTATTATGATACCCCTAATATTATACAATAGAGCATTGAATATTATTTCCATGAATTCTTTTTATCATATCTTAATGACGTGGCTGTAATAGCAAACATACGAACTAACGACCTGAAGTGCACCAGTAATTACGTGGCAAGGGACATCACTAGTAGCAGGCAAGTTTTGATCAGACAATTATCTGTATTACGAAAAGCTAAGTCAACCCTAATCCTCCAAAGACACATCACGACATAGCACGGAACTGACTTCCTCCCTCATCCTTAGACGATGTGCAATGTATCTATCTCATGCCTCCGAGGAACCCGATGACGACGATTGCGGAAGAATTCATGTTGCACGAGGGCAGAACTGTAGAGCGGCAGCAAACACCCGGCTGTCGCGCTCGTGGATTTAAAATCTATAAAACGTATTTCCCGACCCGCAAAAAGAAAAGGCGACTAATGCGATTTTCATATGCACATGCACAAACGTCCTGGTCGTGGATCGTGACGGAAGTCCTTCTCTGAGACGCCGTAGAACTCACGAGTCTTCGATGAACTCGACCATGACCGTGGCTTGCTTCAAACCAGCCTCCTCGATCGTCTTCCCGAGTTCTCTGATTAGGTCTTTGCCCCCTTGCATTACTTTGAGCTCGAACGGGATGCCCGCTCTGCCCTCGAGGGGCTCTGCCTTGAGCCACTCATAGATGTGGAGCACCGGGTCCGTAGTGAAGAATCTACGGACGACGCGACCATCGGGGTGTCGGAATTGTATCCTAGTCGTACCAGGCACCCTATCGCCCGGTTCCGTGTGGGGGTTGGTCGAAGAGATCTGGGAAAAGGCAGTTCCAGCTGCCGCTTGCGGGGAGAGCGGTGTTTGAGCTGGGCTGCCGGCAAGATCAACATCCTCTTCGCCCGCTTTGCCTTTGCCCTTTCCAATATCAGGATTCGATTTTGTAAGAGCATCGGGATCCTGGACGCTAGGACTAGACGCGTCGCCGCTCTCGTTAAGGCTGTTCTGTAAGGCCATCTCCAGCATCTCCTCCTCCGTCATTCGGCCGATGTCCCGAGGTTTCGCCTTCGGCTTCGATTTGACGACAGGGTTCTTGCTGTTGGCTGCCAAGCTATATCGGTCAAGAAACTCGACCAGGTCTTGATGGAACTCGGCGGGGGAAGGAAAGGACTCTCCCGACCAGACCTTTACCTGTTCTCCGGTACGAGGGTCGATGATAGAAGCATGGGGATAGTTGTTGACATCTTCGTGCGCCTGATTCGCAAAGTAGAATGTAGTGTAGGACTGTGCGAACGGGTCATCGAGGGTGTATTGCAGGAAGAGGAAGTGCTCGCGTATTAAGGATACGATATCCTCATTTTTCCAGTGGTCCCTGTTAAGCACCTGACAGCGGAAATCGTCTAGCTTTTGGAGGTTGACGAGTATCCACTTCTTCTCTTCCTTGCCAACATCTCGCGCGGCGTCCAACGGCAGACGAGTAATCAGACCGGTCGGTGGTGCAAAAAGATCTCGCAGTCTTCGTGAGGTGGCGTCTGAAGGGCCTTGCGGGTTTCGCGGTCTCGGACCGTCATTCTCTACGTCGAACCATTCAACCGACGACTGATTGAAGGGGTTGGCACTAGTACCTTTACATCGAGTGAAATTAGCAAAATGTTGGCGAGAAAGGAAGGGCGGGGCGAGAAGATGATTTGTAAAGATCGGAATGCTTATGCTTACCCTGCACTCTGCGTCTTCGGCGCATCTGCTCCATCACGGCAGCTTCTCGGTCATCATCTAGACCCCACGACGGAACAGGTGCCGCAAGAGTCTCGTGCGTCTGTGCTATAGGAGCTCGCACACCGTCGCCAGCTGTATGGTTCTCCGAATACATCTCTTCTTGTAGTCGTCTCGCCATCGCGGCGTCTTCTTCTTCCTGGGCATTCCTTGCCACCGCCGCAACGCCGTCGTCATCATCATCGTCATCGGGTATAGTGAAGTCATTGTCGCCCATATTAACGTCGTCATCGTCGTCCGAGTCTATGTGGATGACGCCACGGGAGTCTTGCCGACCGGTGAACCCCTGACCATGGCTAGCTGCTGCAGACGGGGCGGGTTGACGCTGCGATGCCGAGGCGGAGGTCGAGGCGGCAGGCGCATTGAAGCTTGCTTGCAACTCGGGATTCTCGAAGAATAGTTGGATAGCTTGCATGGGGTCGCCGCCGGATATCTCAAGGTAACCGCGGGCTACGTGCTCGGCTGCGACGCCCGTAATAGCCATGAACTGGTCCACGTCGTCGTCCATCTTGTGAGGCTCGTGTGGCGACCGAGGGGCAAGGAACGTCTCAGGAAGATGATCAGAAACAAGGCCGTCCCAGGGAATTTACTAGAGACCAGTAGGGTGCAAGGTGCGTAACGTTGTCGTCGAGGTATGGGGGAGAGTAGGTGGTGTGAAGTGAATGGCCCTAGTGTATTCCGTAGAAATAGATGGCACGATGGGATAGCTGGTGTAGCTTCTTATAGCCTCTGCAAAGCATGAGTAACCTGGTTATGTCAAGAAACGTCTCGAATCATGGCCATCGAGGGACAACAAGGCTAACAACTGAATAATAGAGTTGCATGGAAAGAATCACGTTGTGAATGTAAATGTGAATGTGAATGGGCACAGAAAGGTTCAAAGGCGGCTATTGTGACGCAACACCATCTTGTGGGGCCAAACAGCAGATACGGACAACGGACAACGGACAACGGATAGGCAGACTGGCAGATAGTGCTTACCCCCACTATTTCTTGCAGCCTATCTGTCTATCTGCCCTATCTGCCCTAGGTATCTGCCCTAGGTATCTGCCCCTATCCATGCTTATCCTGTTATCTTTTGCCAGGGATTCATTCGGGGCACATAGGTACCTATCGGGGGGGTTACAGAAACACCACGCAACATACCACTACTAGGTACACTACCTTAGGTTACCTACATGTGTGAAGACCTATCGTATTTCATGACCTCATAACAACATAACAACACACGCCTAAGCACGTGTTATCGACTCTACTACCTAATCAATCTATCGTGACAATCAAGCGATACCGCTGTAGAGCTGCCAGAAAACCCCATACTCTGGAGTCGCTGAGAATGGCTATCAGAGATGAATACTCCATAAGAAATCCGAACCCAGCCGACTACGCCTTGTATCTAGTTAAGCTGGTCAACAGCATCGAACAAGACCTTCTGCACGTCTAATGAACGATCCTCCTCTGCCAGAGCCGTGAACTCTTTCCGCATAAAAGTCCTGTACTCTTCCCTTAGCGGCCCAAAGATACCCCTTTTCCACGCATTCACATATGCGCCCAGCGCCTTCGCACGGCTTAGACGCTGATTCTCCAGCATACCTGCGCCCCCCTCCATTAGCAATCCGTACCATCTAGTAGCTAGTGTGTCGTTGATAGAAGCTGAGGCGGCTTCCGAAGCTACGGCCTGGTTCAATACCTCGGCTGCGCTGGTGTACCACGTGTCCCTCGCAAAATGCAAGGCCTGCTTGCTTGCTTCTGCCATGGTGATTATGTCATCAAGGACCGCCCTTGGAGCATCTCGCATCTGTGTTCGGTTGTAGCACGTCATGGCAGCTCTAAGCGCTGCTATGATTGTCTTCCGCTCCAGTCCTGTTAATTTATGCGCCTCGGTATCGAATGTCAAGTATTCTGAAACGACATCAACTACCTCCGCGTACATATATAGGTCATCCCGAGCACCAGCGAATTCCCCAAGGGCTCGGAATGCATCCGGTCGGTACTGATCGTTGTTTCGTTTCGCCTCGCGCAGTGCTACTTTCTTCATCTGGAGCGCAACAGCCGGATTCGAGCTCCAGAACTTGTTACCGTGGTGCACAAAGAGGGGGTAAGCGATAACCAGTTTTCCTTTACCGCTGAATGTCTTCAGCGACAATGCCTTTTCTAGTACTGGCCACATCTGCTCCATATCGGCGTTGGCAAACCGGCCCCCCTTTCCAGCGTCGCTACTGAGCGCCGTGATCATAGACGCCATCGCCAAAGCAGCGCCGTGTTGAAGATCCCACTTAGAACTACTCAAGCCCTTCGATATGAGCGCCGTTATTTCACCCATTAGGCGCTTGATGGTATGGGTGCCTCCAGCATATAGTTTCCACACAGTCTCGAATGCTTCAGATACGTAATCATCCGTGTCGTGTTTTGCTACATACGCGAGAGGCAAAAGGGTGGCTTCCAAATCGGTAAATACATCCGGAGAGGCTTTGGCTATGGCCAAGATTGCATCGGCGACTTTCTGTCTTCGAGTAGGGTCTTCAGCCCCAAAGTACAAATCTACAAGCCGCCAAGTGAACCGATCTCGGGGTTCAGCGGCAGCCGATCGCAGCAGATACGCAGAAGCTCTTGCATAGGCTTTGCTCGTCTCGTGGTTTTTGCCGAGTATCTGGGTCTCCATAGTCTTGAGGAATGTCGCAGTATACGGTGGCAGGATGATAGCATGTCGGAGAGCCAGTACAGTGAGTACTTCAGCACAGCCAACTTTAGTTTGCATTCCAAGAGCAGACTTGATAGTAGACACCAGCTGTGGAGCCAGTTCTTTCATTACCCCATCATCAACAAATCGCAGACAGTCAGCAACACATTCGAACATGGGAGACTGCGTAACAGCACTGCTGCGTTGCTTGTCTAGATGTTCACGACGCTCTTCACTGACTCGTTGATAATAGTAATTGACGACGTCCGGCTCGAGCGTGCTAAGAAGCCCAAGGAAACGGGTGATGATGGTCGGAATGAAGGGCTTCAGGGCATCGCCTCCGTTCTTAACGATGTCAACAATTGTGACGATTGACATAGCCTGTACTTCCCGGACTGAGTTTTCGATGCCTCGTTCTGATAACAAGAACGGAAGAGCTTGAGCGATCATTTTTCTGGCGGCAGCGGAAGAGTTGTGTTCCTGAAGGCGGGTGACCAGGGTCTTTGACAAGTTCATGCACAACTGCGACGCAGCGGCTCTGACCGAGGTCTTCTGATCGTCCAAGACCTTTAGGGTTACTCTCCAGATATCCGTGTAATATTTTTCGTACTTCTCAAACGGCAGTCCGTAGATGAGTTCAGCGATCGCCGAGCAGCTGGCCTCTCGCACACGCCATTCCCTTCCATCCAGGATACTTCTCAAAAGCTCGTCCATGATGGCGTCGAAGCACTCATCTATCACCGCACTTGGTTCCTTAACTACTGCTTTCCAAATATCCTCCATCGACCTTCTCACGTTAGGGTTCGGATCGAACCTGTACCGGTATAGTTTCGGATAGATTTTGGGATCGAGCTTTGAGTCGGATAATATGTTACTCAATCCAAAGCGGCCGAAAGCAGAACGAGCAGTCCAGGTCGCGGCATTTGTGGCTAGAGACATAAATTTGTAGACGAGACTCTGGTCACCAATCTCGTTGGCGAGGCTGACTATGTCTTTATAAGAGGTAACGGATTTACCCTCACCTGTCGGTAGCGCGCCTGCGTCAAATAGCTCGGTATCTTCTTCAACCTTCAGCTGCGTCTGGTTTCCAGTGAAGCTTGCCACCAGATCTTTCACGAGATCACCCCTCAGCGATGGGTCACCTTTTTCATATACCATCCCAAGGCCACGCGATGCTGTTTCCTGGATAAGTTCATCGCGAGCTGTGAGCAAATGCATGAAAGCAACTTGGCACTCGCGTAGGCGACATTGGATCTCCGGTAGATCTGAGCAGTATTGAATCACGCAGAAGAGCCATATGCCAGATGCTTTCAAGAGAGAAGGTTTGGTAGCTTTGCAGTCACCAATAAGCTTGTCGATCACGGCATTGATCTTAGAAGGTCGTTTCCCAACCTCCTTCAAAAGCCTCCCCACCTCAATTCCACCAGGCTGAACGTCCAGGCCGAGTTTTATAGCCTTGCAATCCCAACGCGCTATCGCGCATGCTATTGCCTCGCCCGCCGCGAAAAGGACCTCTGTTTTTTTCGTTTCTGATAATTCAAACAGTTTTTGTAGAATAATCCCAACGGGGTCCGTCTCGCTATCCGACCCATCGGCCGAAGAAGGAATTGCCAGCCTCCCTAGAGCCCCGATCGCCCTTTCGTTTCCCTGACATGCGAGTTTGGAAAGGAGGCTTACGGTTTCCCTCAAGTCATCGGGATCTCGAGGGAAGTGAAGGTCTGCTGTCCATAGCTGAGAAATGGACTCCATCGCGATGGCTTCAAGCTCTGGGACTCCTTTGTGGAAAGCGAGTTTGAATTGATTGTAGACGGACTGAGCGATACTTTTTGCCAGAAGAGGACGGTCGTAGTATGTAGCTCGCGAGCAGTAGTAGCCTAAGCAAGCAAGGAAACCACGGTGTTTTCCATTTTCGAGCGCAGATTCTTGTGGACCGTGATCTATTAATTGACACATTGAGTCAAGGAGGCCATTAAGTTCGGTGTACCACGGCGCCATGATACCGAATGCTTTTGCTGCCAACTGCGTCAATTTCGGGTTATTCCAGGAGGATATACGCATCAGTGATTCTGTCCTGGGAGCAATGAGACGTATGAGGTCTACAGAGGCGAATGACAAGATATCCGTAAAACAGCTAAGCCATTCTTCAGTATAGGTATCAGGATTGTTTTTTGGAATGCGATCAATCATCGCGTAGAGAAGTTTAGAAACAGTATTCGGATTGGCATCGGCAAGGTACTTCCTGACGTTCTCGCGAGTCTCGACATCATTCTGTAGGCGAATATCTAGCTCTGAATCCCATCCCATTTCGAATGTTTTCACATTCAGGGCTGTCAAGAAAAGGATTCTTGCAGTGAAGCGTGCTAGCACCGGGGTAGAGCCGTGACCATACTCCTCAAAGAGGTGTAACTGGTAAAGCTCATGTAGATCAAGGTCTGCTCCCGGAATGGCCGTAACACTACCGAACAATATTTCTACCAAGTGAGACCAGTCTGGAAGGACAAGTACTTCATCATCGGGACGAAACTTGATAGACCACCAGGGATCCAGTCCACGTCGGCCTTCCTCCTGTGTCTGGATATCCCCAGACATTAGGGCGAGTAGATCAATACACCGGGCATGGATGTCGTTATACGGCAAGCAGTTGTTCGCAAAGCGCGTCACCGCGTATCGTACTGGATTTTGACACTCCGTTTCGGGGTAAGCAATGAACTCTAGGAGTATTGTCTTCAGCTCCTTTATACCTGGTGTCTCTGCATCTCGCCCGAACAGACTCATCAAGTTTGATATGGCACTGTCGATGGGGATGGCGATTCCTAGAGTCGGATCGAGTATGAGTGACATAAACAACCACTTTAGAAGTGGCGTCTTTACGTTGGGCGGGAGAGACACACGATATGCCAATGACCCGATTGTTTCGTAAGATTCACCTCGAATCCTCTGCTCTTCTATAACTTGCGATAAGCTCATTCCACTGAACTCTTGCCTAGGCCATCCCTGCATTAAAATGCAATCCTTCAAAATAAGAATGAGGTCTGGACGCAGTTGCGGACTGTACTCATCAGCAATGGTACCGACCCGGCCAATACCGTTCAGAAATCCAAGCAATGCCTTGCGTAGGCGGAACGCTTCAAGGCCACGGACAGATGGATTGCTCGGAGAAAAAAGATTGAAGTCCGCTTTGACAGCTGCTATTAATTGGTCTGGGAGGGCGCACGAAATGGAAGATTTAGAAAGAAACTTGAGAGTGAGGATCCGCTGGGCAACTGGGAAAGTGCTATGAGCGTTATATAAGGATTGAACCACCGATTTACTTGTGAGATCAACACTCGACCGCTTGAGGATGTCATCGGCCATTGACGCGATTCGTGAATCCGTGGAACCAGCTGCACATATTGCTGGTATAAAGCGTTCTTCGTCTGTGAATGCACCTGTGGCTAGGATTTTGATAGCCTTGATTTTGCATTCTGGTAAGCTTAGGCTGGCTGGGGCGCCAGGTTTCCAGGTGAGGGAATTGTTGTTTGTGAGGAAAGCAATCTCCTCTACGGACAGGCCCGCTGGCGAGGTCATGAGCATCCCCTGAAGATCCCGACCATCTGCTAGGGCCAGGTCCTGTCTCAGGAGAAACAGGGCGCCGAGCCATTGGGCAATATAACTGGCATCGTCCGGATCTGAAAGACCGACCGCTTCTCGGAACGCAGGGTCTTCCCTACTGTCCTGTTGCGGTATCCGGATACTCGGGAGTAAGCGCAGGAAAATGTTGAAAGATCCGGCCACGCTGAACAAATCGGTCTCCTTAGAGATCCCTCGAAGGACGACTGGGACTAATTCACCACGTTCCGACTCGTCTAGTCTAGAGATCCCCTGTCTTATGAAACTTGTGTCTAATTGCCTGACTATAGGCGAACTTGTATTTTTGTACTGATTCACAAGAGCGGCAACAGGCAGTTGAACGCTTGTAATTACGTCAGCAGACTTAACCTAGGGTATTTGAGAAGTATAGCACTTACCCCGAGGGTTTGATAAAGTTGTTGACACTAACGTATGCTTGAAAGGCCTGCCATGGTATTTTAGCATAGTTTCTCCAAAGTGATAAGTATTAATTGCATACGGAGTCTCGGACAGGCTTGTACTGGCTTCCTGCTTTGTCAAGAAGGGACACAAGATGAGAGTTAAGCGCATCACTGAGCTTCTTCTCATCCCCGGAAACGCTGGCGATTTTATAGCGAATTGATGATATGGACTTGAGCTGTGCAGCCTCACTGGACGAAGCTGAAGCCATGACGTATCAATAGGTATATCAATATCGCATGCGGGTTGAATTTGGTGGATTAGGGGTTGCAGATGGACGAATGCTCGTTATTGACGCTGATGTTGGTGGAAGGCTGATTCTATTACATGCAATTCGAGGTCTAGATTTCTTTCTAAATGAATGTTATTTCGTCGATATGTCTCAGCAATCGCACCCATGAGTCGGTTGCTCATTCCCAGGTCAGGTATGCATTAGCCAGCAAGATGCGCACGTCAACAAACAGTAGGTATCTGCCTACCTAGGTTAGGTAGTAGGTGGAAGCGAGTAGAAAGTGGCGGTGCTTACGCATCACCGCATCACTGGGACAGCCACAGCCACATGTGGCTCAATCTATGATACACTCATTCATTACACAGTCGTGACTTTAATTATATTTGTTCCTTTCTTTGTATGATATATGATATGCTTCTTTTACTACACCCTAAGACTCCTTGTGTCATTACTTACTTGCTGGAATTGGTAGCTTCGTGGGCGGGGTTTGGGTTAGCAGCTTATAAGGAGTTGGCATAAATCACTGGCGGTTTAGGTAAAAACTATGATGAATTGGTGGAGGGCGTGATCGTGCGTGGATTTTTATCTATGAATGAATAGACTCACCATCTAATACAGACCTCAAAAACCTAGAAGAATACTCGATTCCCGCTGCCGTCTCCGTCTCTCCGTCTCACACCCGGAGATGCTTACGTAGTTACCATACGCATGATGAATTACCTCTTTAGATAGCCAGTCCGGGTGACCGCCTTAACGCCTCTTTATATTAGACTTCAAAGTTCCGAAGGTAGGATGGTACCGAGTTCGGCTTGAACCTTCTTTACACGCCATCAATAATTCATGACAGGGGTGTTTGAGGATATAATAGAGTTGAAGCTGCCCAACCGCGCAAGTAAGGCGCGACGACTATATACGTGTGAGTAACAAGGGGGGACAAGGCATGATGGAATTTTAGGTAGGTAAAAATGTAGCTACCCTACCTCAGAGCTGTCTACATATGTATATGTATGTAGATACCTACATAATGTACCTGCATGCTCTTGCTAGAGGCTAGAGGCTATGCGATTCATTGATATCAACCCGGAATCTTGGCGGCAACCTTAACTGAGCAAGAGCTCGGAAGGCCGGATGACATCAAACAAACGGAGCCGGGTTCGCCAATTTCAACTATCTTAGTGCACCCACGAAAAAGCCTAAAAGTACAATAAATACTTTGATGGCGTGGAAATTACCCACGTACCAATACAAGGATGCTGCTTCTCTGCAGCCTTTTTATTGCATCCAAAAGAATACCTATGCAAGCGGGATACGAAAAAGCATAAAGGCCAACAAGTCTTGTACCTTGCAGTTCTGTCTAAAGGTTTATGTAAGGTAGGTATACTCAGATATGGTGTGGGCAGATATCGTATCGGAAAAAAAAAGGTAACCTAGACAGCTAGGACCCAGGTGGCGGGGCTACCTACCTAAGGTAGCAGGGTGGTTACCTAGTCGCATGCGCGTAATTGCTTGCAAGGCAGGAAGTCAACAAGAGAAAAGTTTGCTAGTCAAAATAGAGCGAGCCGATAGGTAGACACCCCTGACATCCCCAATACCCTTAACACCCCTCCTATACCTCCTATAGAGCATGTGCATGTATCGCATTAGTACTCTATCACCAAACTGGAAGTTTCATTACATTGATTCGTCCCGCCACTTTTTACCCAAGATACTTAGGTATAATAGGATTTATTTGCATTCGGGCTTCCTTTCACCCGACATATTTCAACTTATGTTTATCATGAGCTGCGAATTATACACCGTACAGAGCCCAGAGGGAGTACTGTACTTCAGAATGCTCGTCATTTGGTAATCTGCAATCAGGCCGCCAACTAGACAGGGATTCTGCAGATCGTCGCATTTCCCGGGGTGGGAGCTATTTTGTGATTCGAGATCTGGTCCCAGATTTTACAGCCATCCCCTCGCACACACGTGCTGTCGTGCCGTCGCACAACCAATCTTAAGTCGTTTGCGGTAGTTCCCGAATGCCGATACAAAGGGGAGAGAAATTGGATCAAAACTTTTGATGCGACAGCACCGGCAGAGCTCGAAGCTAGCTATGCCTTACCTACTCCCGCTAGGAAGCAATTACTGGGTTGACCTACTCCGATTCCGCTTGGCTGGCTCTTGAATTTTTTGCTCATTATGCTGCGATGTACATTTGCTGGGTATTTGCTAGTGGATTGGGCTTTGAGTGAACATGCCTATGAATTCATAGTTGCCTCCAGCTAAGAGGACTTCCTAGATAGCCCGTGGGTATATAAAATACAAAGACAACATACCTAAGATATAGTAGCGTACCTAAGACAACGAAGATCCGGATCAAGACACGCCCTATGTTACATGCTTTGGAAAGGAAATTGCACGCCGCTTCGAGCTGGAGAAACGTGTTTCAAAATAAGACCTACGGAGAAACGTCAAATGGGAACAGGGTAGCTGCAGCAAGTTATCTTTCGGGCAACAGGCAGGCTACGGTAGAACGTATAACTATTCCGAAGCAAACAGAACCACAGTGTCGTATATTTTGGTGGAAACGAAGCACGGAATGTTGGAATAGCCTGTAGATATATTCCCGGACGTTTTTTATGTGTTTAAAGCTACCTAAGGCTAGGGCTTTTTCGATAATGCCCCTCGAAATCCGGATGTAAGTGGATCGTCGTTTTTCTTTGAAGCGGCAGTCTTTCAACCTAGGTACCTAGTTTCGGAGGTAGAAATCTACACAGGTAAGAAGACCTAATACAAAGTGGTGTATGTAATTGGGAATTTAGGTACGAAGTACTCTTTAAAACAACACCAAAGCAATTGATACTAATATCCTTGTAATGTTTCGCCATTCAATATGAGTTTTTGACTTTGATATTTTATCTTCTTAATACGACCTTTGCAAAATTTACTGACCTAGCGCATAGGAAAAAAAGAATCAGGTGGCGGCAGCTACCTTAGATGCACCATGCACATGCAAGTCAGATTCTGCTTCGCCTGCGGAAATGTATTTTATGGTACTATTACGTACTTTGTTTTGGTGGGGGACACTGACCTCACCTGGTCGGAAGCTTCCATTGAGTGTGCTGATTACTAGCAACCGAAAATTTGCATATGTGGCCTATCATATAATAAAAATCGCCTTGTGTTTTTCTTTTTTGTATCTTTCTCTTTTTAGACTTCGTTTCTTACCCTTGATTCTAGACACGAGATGTTTATTCAACCACTCGTATCGCTTTTTGATGGAGGTGCATGTCGCATGGTTGTAAAGTCAAGTTGAAGAGTTAAGAGCAATTACGTACATGGATACATGGATGGCTTACATATGATATCTGGGGCTTCGAGGTGTCAAATCTCTAGTGCTCACGCTCGCTGCCTCAGTGTCCAGCTTGTAGGTACATATGGCTACCTGTTCATGCTGTAATTTGAGGTACTTGACTGTCTGTACTCACTGTGCCATCCCAGAGGGGTAGGTAAGTATTACACGATACAATACCTGTATTACCTTAGGCGGACAGTATAGGAATTCTTAGTATCATTACTTAGGGACCAGACCTACATGTGCACATACATGCGGTAGAATACGCTAGATTGAAAAACCACGCCGTTGCTATTCTAGTTGCTGCTGCTAAATACCAAGCAGTTAGGCAGTTCTCGTCGTTTAGTGGCACCCCCACAGAAGGGCGTAAATTTTTTTAAGTTCGAAGCCGTAGTCGCGCCTTGAGTCCGGGTCCACTTTAGCAACTTTGGCAAGCTGATGGGCAGGCCATAGCTCCGTCGCATGTCTCCTCTCCTCCACCCCGAGGGCCCAACCCAATCCAATTCCATCTTTTCCCACTCACGCACATCCACACTACACGCAAACCAAACCAGCACTATCGTTGTCTGCTTTTGTGTTTCTTGCTTGCTGTTTTTAATTCTCCTTCGCTCTCTTCTCTCAAACTCTCCGCCCTCACACTCTTTTTTCCATTCTCTTCCTCTCTTCTCTCCAAACCTAATTAACATCCCCCTTTGAGTGCTCGAATCTCCTTCTCGCCTGCTACGTGAATTCGTTGGTGCGTGCGTTTAGCAAAATCCTTTCCTCTGTGCGCGGCCTGCTCGGTATCGCATACCTTTGCCCAAACGTCGCAACCGCCTGCGGGTTTTATCTCCCATTATCACGGTTCCCCCGATATCTAGTTGCGGCGCAATTCGAACTCAGGAGTCTGAAAGGAATAAATCCTGTCTTTTTCTATTTCCAACCAAAATTGGACGTCCCTTGGTGCCCTCGGGTCTTATCTGGCGTTCGTGACGGCGCTCTATCTGCTGCTTTGCTCGGAACAAAAAAGGCTTTACCGGTGTCCAAAAGTAAGTGCGCATTTTCTTTACTAGACATTCTTGCACATTTGTGCTCTTCAGCATTCAGACTCCCGAGACCACGAATGTCATGCTCGTCTCCAACTTAGAGAGCTTGCTAGCCGTGGAGTTCATTTCCTGTAGAGGCTGTTCAGCTGCAAGGAAGGGTGGATGGGCCGCACCAACTGCACAATTTTCCCTTGGGATCCTGAACCCCGAATCGAAGCTGCGTCATCAAATCCAAGCTTGCCCACGACAAGCAAAACCGAACCCAGCAAGGTCTCTTGAATAGTGGCTTCAATGAACAGCAACATCCCCATGGAGCCTACAGAGAATACGGCACGATTGTTCCAATGCCCCGCATTGCACAGCATCTTGCGCGCAAACCCTCGATCGACCAAGCTCTAGAAAATCTGCGGCGATCAGCCCCACCTCGGACTAGGCCCTCAACGACAACCTCATTAAATAGAGAGCCTTCGTACAGCTTTCATCAGGGAGACATGTCGTTATCGCGACCACGGTGCTTAAGCGATGCCATAACACATGACTTCATTGACCCAAGACAAGAATACCGAAAGGAATCCGTCAATTCATCGCTTCCTACTGGAATCTCGAACTACACAGCTACCCACCGTCTTAATACATTCTATGTCACTTCACATTGAGCCGGGGCAACTGACACCAACGATGGACTTCTTGCTTCTATCGCCGACTTCGTTAACTTCCCTGGTCAATATCTATCGCTCCAAGGGCTTCGGGATGTGTGGCAGGTTGGGGGAGGTATGTGACGGCTTGCGTGGAGAAACGAGCAGCCCGGACTTGTGTCTACGCTGGGATGTGAGCGCGTGTTATGGGTACCGATGTACTCGGACTCCTTTGGACTCTGGGGTCCAATTTCTCGCACCCAAGTCCTGAGTCAAATAGGCGCCATACATCTCTGGACGTAAGACGTTAAGACTCCCCGGGCATAGGCGCAGAAGACCTGATTCGGAGTATCTTGACCAAGAGTTCCGTATTCGTCCTCCTACCCATAACCCAGTCCGGGTAAAGGCGACAATTACTATTCTTGATTCCCAGGAACTTCAACAAATGTCGTTGGGATGCTCTTTGGCTTTAGCTTGGCCTAGACGATGTGGTATCCTTACACTTCTGGATACCAAGTCCTTTGGCAGCCTGAGGGACAATTGCCCTTGTGGGATTGCATTCTCATCATACATATCCGTTGACCGAGGGTTCATGCTGGTATTTACACTTGAGGGTCGGGCTTGTGCATGGGCCCATATGACCGTCTTCTGATAGTGGACGACATGGCTGAGCTTGCGAATCCATTGGTTTTGGGACATATCGGTGTTTAAGGGTTTGAACGCTGAAGTGACTAATGCGCTGACGAATAAAACCTTCAAGTATGTTAGTGGTTCACGTCGCTAATTCGCTCGCAGGTTTTTCGAAATCTCGACCGTATCTTCATTAGACCCTGTCACACGACCCCGAGGCTTGATCATACCGTCTCAGCTAATCAAGCGTCTATTTCATATCACGACCGGCAAAAAAGGGATTTAGGGACACAGCTTCAGTTTCGACGTTTGCATTCTCATTTGCATTCTGACAAGAAGCTCGAGGCGTTGGCGTTTGGTTCCCGGTCTCTGACTTACAAGATCTGGATATCAGTCTGGTGTTTTTTACAGGTTTGTTCATTTTTTTATATTGGACTCGTTGCATAGAGATTCACTTTATCCTCGATGATATCCATGACTAGCCCTAGTTGGGCTGAAATCATCTTAACTCGATGACCTGACGAATTCCGCTCATTTTTCCGATCATGGTCGCACCTTCCATATACATTTTCCTCAATTCCTACAATTTGGAACACATTATTTTCATTCTCATCCGCTATTGGAGCTTGTCGTTGTCATACTGAGTAAATTCAACCCACGAGTGTGGTACATCTCATTTCTCGTCGTTCTCTAGATGTCGACTCCCTTTGCATGAAATCTGTTACCACATAATGTACGCCTGGGTCTTCTTGGTGCGTCTATCGGGGGTTTCAAATTCTTTTTGGTGGTAAAGAAAACAAACTAGAAAAAAAACTCCTTGCCACCCGACTGGACAATTTTTACCTGACCAGAAAGGTTTATGCTCATTAGTAGATGGCTGTATTTTTTTTTTGGCAGTTAATTCATTCTCAAGCCCGCTTTCACGCCATTGCCAGCACGTACTTGAAGTACTTGAATGTGGCTACATATTCTGGACCTCAAACCATTCCAGCTTAGCCTTCGCACAATTTTATCCTGAACTCCGGCTGATCTTTCCTCACACTAGGTCTGACTTTTACAAAGCCTTGGTTCCGCCTGAATATTTCCGAATACTCGCGGTACTTCGCGATCATTTGGTACGTCTTCGGCGAATTTGAAGGTTTCCCAGGCGCACTTCTATTCCGACTTCTATGTCTTTCATACGCTATCCTCTTCCCTCCTTAAATTGCCCATGGCTAGTTAGATGGTGGCCAACCACTTTCTAAGCGTAGCCTGCGCCTCGCACCTTCTACCACCTTTCATTAACTTTGCTCCCTGGAGCCAACAACTCTGCACTGCTTCATTTAAGCATATCACCATCTGTCACAGTTTTCCTGGTTACTTCACTTGAAGCTATCACACACTCTTCCAGGACCGCTAGAAGCAGCATCGATAATTGTACCTGATTTCATCAGTATTCTAACTTGGGTGTTAGGAGATACACATCCGTCAATTGAGATCAAGTCAATACGTGAGTCGTTTTCCAAGTGAATCTACTCTTCGGTACTGTCCAGTAAGTTGCCCCTTTGTAATCGCGGTTTAATCCCTTCAAATGTTTTGCCCCACCTGCAATAATCCAATTGTTCAACTTGCTTGACCTAATTTTCTGTTCTGAACCCTCTTCACTGAGCAATTCGTTTCTCCCCCCCCCCTCTTTCCCTCCGTTCATTTACTCTCCGCAATCCCTGATTTTGTGTTTGCTCCTATGGTTCATGAAAATTTCTTATTTCCACCACGCACGTTCTAACTTGATAGAGTTCAACAAGGTTGAACAAGGCCTCTAGTATTTCACTGCCTTTCTCCACAACATTCCTTTCGCTTCATCTTACCTCTCCTCTGTATGTTCAATCTCCCTTCATTGCGTTTGCCCAACCTTCACACCCACTATCGTCGTTGTAGGTTGATAACACCTTCCATTTCCATCTCGCCTTCGACTATTTTCAGAGCACCTGCATATCCACACAAACACATTTTGCCATCATTCGGGTCATGTCACTATCCTATCTAAAGAATCACATATCTAATCTAGCTTACAGTTGCAATGGAAGGATTCAACCCTTACAACGGCAAACCGCCCTCCAATGGATCGGGATCCCAAATCGAAGCTGGCTCCCAAGGAGCTGGCGGAGCCCCTGGCGTGGCCCAGGCTGACATGGCTCTAGGTCAGACCAACGGTCAAGCCAGTGGCGAAATGGCGCAGTCATACTCGTCAGACTCGGCTCGCCAGACCCTTTGGTATACCACTCGTACCCATTTACCCAGCAACTCTTACGCTAACAGTTTCAACAGGATGGGTGAATTGGCTGGTTGGATGGACGAGGGATTCATCCGAACCTTGTTTCAGCAAACCATGAACGAAAACGTCCAGGTCAAGATCATTCGAGACCGACACTCAGGGTATGTCAACTTGCTTCCAATTATATTTCCGCATTGCGTTTTCTCACGTAGACATAGAAGTGCTGGCTATTGTTTCGTTGAATTCACGAACCCCGAAGCTGCCCAGAAGGCACTCCAACTCAATGGCACGCCCGTTCCCAACACTGACCGGGTGTTTCGTCTTAACTGGGCCTCTGGCGGAGGTCTGATCGACCGTCGGGATGACCGCAGCCCCGAATACTCCATCTTTGTTGGTGACCTCGGTCACGAGGTGAACGAGTTCGTCCTTGTTGCGCTCTTCCAGGCCCGATTCCCCAGCTGCAAATCTGCGAAAATCATGACCGACCAGCAAACGGGACAGTCTCGTGGCTATGGCTTTGTTCGGTTCTCTGATGAACAAGATCAGCAGCGTGCTCTCGTGGAGATGCAAGGGGTGTACTGCGGTAATCGCCCAATGCGAGTGTCACCCGCAACTCCCAAGAACCGGTATGTACGACCCTCTTCATCTCGCTTGCTCCCTTCCTAATATCGTGTAGCGGCAATCACCAAGCTGGGCAGTTTAACCAGTACGGTCACCAAATGATGCAACAGCCTCAACAGGTTCCCCATAACGCTATGGGAAACCAATGGGTGCAACAGCAACCCCCCAACTACGGCTACCAGCAACCGGGAGCATTCAACCCATTGACAATGAATCAGTTCACCGATCCCAATAACACCACCGTGTTCGTAGGCGGTCTGTCTGGCTACGTGACGGAAGACGAACTGCGATCATTCTTCCAAGGCTTTGGGGAGATCACTTACGTCAAGATCCCTCCCGGAAAGGGTTGCGGCTTCGTACAGTTTGTCCACCGCCACGCTGCCGAGATGGCAATCAACCAGATGCAGGGATATCCCATTGGAAACTCTCGCGTTCGTCTATCTTGGGGACGTTCTCAGAACAACTCTGGTGTAGGTACTCCATACCGACCTGCACCGCCTCCGCCCCACTACTTTCCCCCAGGCCCCCCGGGTCCCCCAGGTCCGCCTGGCCCCCCCGGTCCTGGCTCTTTTGGGGGTCCCGGTTATGGTGGAAGTGGCCCCCAAGGCCCTCCGCCTACTGGCTTGGGCCCTCAGGTACGACCGAAATTGATGTCTACATGTTTTGGTGATTAAGCTAACTGGTTTGTAGTAAGCTGAGTCGCACCTAAGCATACAGTTGAGCATAACCGGCGTTGTCTTGGCGTTACGGCATGCTTCTGGTCTTCCACATTACTATCCTCGGTTTCAGCTATTGGTTTTCTCTACGATTCCATTCCATTCCTGCGCGACAATATCTGTTGACGGTCGTTAAACCTTATGCAACATGACGACAATGTTGGCGTTGGGTGACATGGCTTGGCGAATGGGGAGCGCACGCTGGATCTTGGGATCACGATGCGGTCGGTTCACTTGTTTTACGTCGACTTTACAGTACCAAGCCAAAGTTACGAGGAGGACGCTATATGATTTGCATCATTTGCTACGACGTTGATTTCTTTTCATGATTTTCGTACCCGACATTGCCTCACCCGACCAACACATCTATTGCCGCTCCAACGCCCTACAGCAATTCCTTGGCATATAGTTTCGAGATGATCCCCCCCAAGTTTCGGCTTTCGTTTCCGTCCTTTGCTGAGCATCTCAAGCACACGTATGCCACATTCTGGAGTTCTGCAAATCGCTTCATTTACCTCGGCATTCGTTCCTTGCGAGATACCCCTAATCGCCTTGGTTCTTCGGCCTCTAAATTCGTCCAGCCTCAGCTATCATACGCTCGGAGCATCGTTGTGTCATCCTGGGTTGATTACGACCAGCTTGGATGTCGGCGGTGGATGGTGTTTTCTTTCGGGGCACACATCGTTTTCTTCTCCCCATCATCTGGACATTAAGTCAGGCGCGGATTTCTCGTTCGTCCACCACGTCGTGGTTGGGAAGAGATGGCTTGCCCTGGTGATAGTCTTCTGACCCTTTGCACCCAGCTAGTTTTACAGCAAGTCGCATTTCCTTTTAGTCAATGCATTGAGTTCTACATCTTTTGTCTTTTGCTGCATTGTGCTTGATTAAACCATAGCTCACTTGTCTTTCTCGTAATACCCCAATCTTTCTCGAAAGGTAAAAGTCATCTTCTGCCATAGCAAAAATCTGGCTAGAAAATGAAGTACTATCTTCGATAGCCGAGGGGATTTGTTGGGCAAACTTAATGAGATCGCGTAGAGCCATCCCAAATAGCTACACGGGTATATCAGTGGGATTTGTTCATAACATGTTAGGCTAGGTAGATATCTATGTATGCGTATACGTACATGTATTAGTGATCACCCTAATCTGGATTACTTAACAACTGCAGAAGTGCATTTCGAGTGTAAATTATACTAAGATAACTCTCAGTTACCTAGGCATAGATATAGTGCTAGCATAATGCTTGATATATATATTCGGACCTACCTAGTTCGTAAATTGCCCAAGGTTAAAGTCTACAGATAGATCCACCAGAAAGTAAGAGACAAAGTATGATATGCAAATAGCAGAATAAGAGAGCTAGATCGTGTAGCGCTAGCCGCTGGCAACAGACGAGAGGATGGAGAAATGTCACACAATCATGATAGTATCCATGGGTATGCCCGTTCTTGTGCTCTGCATGACATGTCAGTTCCTGTTCTCCTACCATTGGATTAGTTCGATCGGTCTTGTCCGTCGGTCTATTCGCATAGACTCTAGAGCGAACCATTACTGACAACCTCCGTCGACGGCAGTGACCGTTGGATTTAGTCCAAATATCAGTGACCATTCACACACAGCGCGCACGCCCTTCACTATGACTACGGGCCTCCCATCGGACCTCCCAATGGACATCCCAACAGGAGCGACTTCGGCGTGCAGGACCCCGGGTCGGGATTGCCTCCCCCCCCTCTTGCAAGACTTCGTCCGCGGCGCGGTGGCAGTCAGCGGACAGCCCACTGCATACTCGTCGGGATCAGCTTCGTGCTGCTGTTCCCGCTCGGCGCCGTGCGCATGCGCGTCTGGATCAACCGCTACTCGTATGCCGCGACCTAGCTCGTCGGCTTCGACTTATACATCGGTGTTCTTGGGAGTCGAACTTGTCTCTAGCATCCGGAGACCTCCCAACGGTGCCAGTCTGGTAGGTTCCCGCCCCTTTTCATCCCCCTCACGTTCAGCAAATGGCAATCGACTCCTTTCACCCCTTTAATGCTACTACGACAACTCCCCCTCTAGGTACCCAAGCCTTATATTATCAAATTACGAACTTAAATTAAATAACCGTAGATCGAAACTTCGCCCCACAACGCGCACCCTCTCATCGGGCTCGAGCTGCTGGCGATCCTCATGGCGCAGCTATCGATGGGCTTAGAGCACCACCGGCGCCGTCATGATCTACTCGATCGCTGCCGCCGTCGCCTGGTGCATGTGCCTCAGCGCCGCCCTCGGCAACGAGCTCGACCCGAAGAAGCAGGAGCCGAACGCGGCTGATGATGATGACCAAAGCGACGATCACAGCCGATCCAGTAACGCCCAAGAATCGCATTCACCGCCGTCCCCACCTTCACCGTTGCTTAGGCCGCAGGGAGGGCCCGTGATGCCGCGCATTCTGCCGTGGGATGATGTCGTGTGGGTGGTTGATTTGGCGAAACGTATCCTTTCTATCATCAAAGCATGAGAGCAACCAATGAGTCACATAATTCCGCCATGTTTGGGCTATTACTTAGGGGATCGCTGTATAGCTAACTTACACGTTTCTAACACTCGTTAACCCTAATCCACTGGAACCCCCGCTAAGGTCCGTCGAGAAGTATTGAAGTTTGTGTAGGTAGCGCGTAGTCGCCACTGCTAATAACCTTTTCAGGGGCAGGGGTGATATCGTACATCGTATCTACTGCCTAACCGGAAGATACGTATTAGTGTCTAGAAGAACCGATATAAGATACGGAAGGATACCTACCTATATATGCTGATGGAAAGAGGCGATATACAAATGTATATGAGAAGTGGTAGGGCTCGGTTTGATAGTTCTCGCAAACCGATCTACTTCCCTAATCCCACAATCCTAAAACAATCTCTCCTAATATCGATACTGACTGCTTGCGGACATAGGCAGCTACTCAGAGTCTAAGATTAGGTCATTTCCTGCCAGAAGAGTCATCAATTTGTGAGACATGGTCTATCAAAGCATTAAATTAGGCTACCTGATAGTCCCATTGACTCCACACATTTCTGGGCTTGAGCCAGTTCCTGTATTGCCCCTTCGTATCTGTATATGCTTTGTTCACATACGCCTCTTAGCATTGGCAGAGCCTCACCCCCCAGGAAAAGCCCCTTTGCGAAGGCCATGAGACATATAGCAGCTAAAGCCCAGCCTACACTTGAAAGCAAAGTTAACCACTGTACATCAAAGAAAACAAGAACCCAACCGCAAAGGGCACGCGAGCGGCGACAAGTCAACCTTCCGTGATCCCTACCTAGGTAGTTACTGGTTTCGTGGTTGCATAATCCCGTTCACTCATTGATGAGTTGGGATTCCGCCAAGATTTGTTGTTGCATCAGGTCATCAGCTTCAGCTCGCGATGCACTGGACTCTCTGGACTGTATTTCGCGAATCGTCCTGATGGCAACGGGAGTCTCGGCCCCAACTACGGCCCCATTTACGACCTCCGGCTTAATTGGAGTTGTCTCCCTTGACAGTTTGCCTGTAGTGGTCTCGTCCTCTGTCTTCGGGTCGGGTCCAGGCGCCGGCATCGCTTCAAGGCCAGTATTCTCGGTATCAAGCTCGCCTAGCACTGGGGAAAAGAGTGAATTGCTGCGTACCAGAACATCATTAACGCCGGCTCGCATGGCAAGCTCTTTGGGATCCAATTTGACGTGTCGCTCGACCTTGGCGCCGACTAGGACCCTCGTGTAGTCACGGAAGACGTTGCTAAACATATCCTCCATTTGATCATCCATTTGTTGCCGGATAGATCGGCACATGGCCTCCAGTTTTTCTTTGACCGTATTTGTAGCATCCTCGAACATGGTGTTTCGAGAATGCTCGACGTGATTGATCATTGCCGTTTTCATACGGTTGTAAGATCCTGCACCGCTCTCTTGTACGCAAACATCGTAGGCATACATCATGGCATGGCAGATGGCAGGAGTGAATTCTCTGCTGGCCTCTCGTTGAAGGTCGGTGATCGTCGCACGCAAGGTTAAAGGCAGCTGGTCTAATGAGCGTTCATGAGCCTTGATCTGGTTTGATAGTGTGGTGATTCCAGATACATTCGTATGGCGTTGACGAGCACGGTTTTGGGCAGCTTCATGGAATGCTTGCAGCTGAGCCTTCGTCTTTACGACAAATTGGTCGAGCACGGCGGGTAAACGACGTTGAAACGCCCGCTCCCAGCCTGTCGCCAAACTACGAGAAATTGGGTCAAAAAGCTCTTGGTTGAAGTCGCGCGGACCAGCGGCACCGCAGTAGACACCCTGCCGTCGTACGGTTGCCTTATCTGATTGTATTAGACATGTCGTGTTAGCATTTTTCTCCCGGAATTATAGATTTCAGTAGGGTGGGTATCGATATATCTAGATGCTTCAAGAGTGTTCACAATGAACTACTCGAGCATTCTAGAATATATGGAAAAAGATGCAGGCACGACATGCTTTGTGTACTTACACGTGGACCAAACCATTCCTCCGCTGGCCTTAGGCGCCCCCCAACCAGCTGCTGTATTGGTAGCGGCGTTGACTGCTTGTGGGATGGTCGATTCGAAGACTCGATAAATGTTCTCACGAAGAGATTCATGGAGCAGTTGCACTGCTTCTTGGACGGACGTTTCGAATCCCTGCACAAAGTCAATCAATCAGAGACTCTACCAATAGACAGTATCGCCGAATTGATATGGAACGTTAGACATACCTTCTCCAGGTCGTTCAAGAGCCTGCGCAGATGCATCTCTTCACGTCTCTTCTCTACGTCTGTGAGCGTACTCTGAGTGCCATCGTTTGCGGTCCATAGTCCTAGAGAGTTGATTAACTGGACCAACTCATTCAGAAAACCGCGGTAGTGGCTCGCTCGACCAGCTTCCGTGCTTCTGATCGCGTGCTGCTGTAGCTGCGGAATCTCGGTATCCTCAACGGACATAAAGCCGTCACCCTGGAAATCATCTTTTTGGAGTCTACCGCTGAGCATTTGATATGCACGACTGCTGACGCAAAATACTGGGAGAGAACGTGCAACCTCGTCGTAATCTCGGAGGTCTTCATCGGGATTAAATGCCGCCTCATCTTCCTCCGCAGCGTTCTCCTGGTCAAGCCTGCAGATTATCAGGTCAGTTAAAGGATGGAATACAAGCAAGCCCGGTGAGGCTTCCAAACAAGGACTTGTCACTGGTGATTGTACCCACGGAATTCGAAGGGAAAAGAAAGGGTGTCACAAATGGTAGACTTACTCTTTGATACCTGAGGCAAAATCCAGTTTGATGGCCTCGCGCGAGTATTCGTTGCGTCCCTGAATGCAGCGTGCCTTGATATCGGCAAGAATTTTGGATCGCTCGGCTTTCACCTCCTTCATCTGCTTACGGATATCTGCAATTTGCTCATCCAGTTCACGCTTGGTTTGACGCATCTCCCTTCGCTGAGCCTTGAACGATGCAAGGGCTTCCTCAATGTCCTCCAGTGTGAGTGGTTCGCGGTTTGTACTCGACGGCGAGTTTTCCTTATCGCTCGTGTCGTCGTGCTCAAATGCGTCAGATTCACTGTCAGTGTCAGAGTCGTGTGTGCCCCGTTTTTTGCGGCTGCCAACTTGTTTAGTAGGTCGCTTTCTCTTCTTTGGATTGTCGGACGGTCGGTAAACTTCCTCACCATCCTCGGCTTGACGTTGTAGATCCTCCCATACATCAATGTTACGATACGTTCCATCAATATCATCGCTGCATAATGCTTTCTGTATCTTCAGTTCCTTTAAGTGAAGCTGATGTGACTTCCCGGTATTTTCCAGTTCCTCAACCCTGTTCCAGGCTTCGGAGATCTCCTCTTCGAGACCTAGACTATCAACAGCCTCCGTTATGGAGATATCATCGGTCTTGGAGCAGATGAAACTGACTGCGGAGTATGTACCGTCGTATTTCAGCTGCCTCTTAAAAGATTCGCCAAGAAGTGATTTCGCTGTCTTATCGTCAACAGCACGAGTAATAGGGGCTACAATCCACAGGCCAGTACATGCCTTCATGTACTTATCGGCAACAGCCGCTCGGGCAGCGTTGGAATCTTGCACGCCGGGCTGATCTAGGATTAGTATATAGTTACGAGAAGGAAATCTGTCACGAAAATAAAATTTATGAACTTACCAAATCGACTATCACAGCGCCCGTAGAGAGCGCATTGGCCTTGGTGTAGATTCGGACGGCCTTGATCAAAGGCCAGTATTCCATCAGACGATTCTGCTTTCGATGATCATTTCCAGTCATCTTCTCCTTGCTGTCGACATACATCTGCAATCCAGAATAGAGTTCCTTGGCGGAACGGCTTTTGAGGGTCTTGATACTGCCTAGTACTCCCTGTACGGATGGCTTGTGGGCGAACCCGTCAGGCGTTCCACTGGCGATTACTTCCTTAGTAGCCGCGGGATAAACAGCCTTCAACTTGGCGTACGCAACGCCGGCCTCGCTATCGGGGTTCGTGCAATCCCTTGAGACCTGTCCATTGCCATCCAGCAGATCACTGAATAGCACCTCAAGCTCACGAAGCCACTCTGCCGAGGTGATGAACTCGATCTCAGCTCGGTATAGTTCGTCGGGATTATCCGAGTAGTTGTAGGAAATCTCGGTTGGCGATGCCGTGCAAGCGCGCAAGCAATTGGTTGGCAGTAATCTAACAGCTCGTTAGCAACACGGGTAATAATGCAACGTCGTGTATTAATAAGAGGGTGGTAGATTTTACCTTTCCTCATCCAACACGCCATTGATGACTGAACTCTTGCCAGCGCCGGTGTTACCCACGACACCAATCACGGAGCGAATTGGTTTCGCGCGTTCCTTCAGCTGCTCGATTGAGTCAAGCCAGGCATCACCGTCGGGGGTTTTGAAAGTGCTTAACTGAACTTTCAGCTGGTCCAGCAGATCCACGCCGATAGACACACCAGACTCAAGCACTTCCAAGTTTTTGTGGTTGATTAATCGATCCAGATAATAAGTCTGTTTCGGGTTTTCCGGTGCTGTCTCACTTGCTGGCGGGCCTGGGTCTTGATTTACCTCATGATCGGGGTCAGGTTTGATTAGTACACGGTGACCAGATGGCGAATGTGACAATGACGCTGCCCCGGCTCCAACCCGAGGCGGGGTGTCCCAAGGGTTGGGTGACGAGGTAGCCCGAGTGCCTGGATTGGCCATCGGGACTTGCATAGGTGAGTCAACACCTATCGCGTCATCAAAAGGTTCTGGCTTGACGAAGGGGGACGCGGAGGACCTATCCTCCCCAGACTGGTCCATGTCGAAGAATCGATCTATGTCCGAGTCCATTGCTTTAGGTAGTTAGCAGTTAACGTGTTGTATCGCTCTACCCTTCAATGGTTCTGTAGAGCAGAGACCAAGATCGAGGATTAAGACATCAAGTGATTGCGGAATTATCTGAGTAGGCGAGCGGATTACATTTATCTCGAAGCGGGGATAGAAATTATTTACTGAGGCACGTATGTTGCCAGGGACGTTTGGCGTAATGTGTGCAGCCACCAGGGTAACGGGGGAACTCGCGCCCTGAAGCTTAATCGCGCCGCGTTTGAGGGCAAACGCGTAGTCACGTTTTACGCATAAAGTACCTAACCTAGGTTACCTATCAAGGAAGTCGCGTAACACGCACCGATCTCATTACCCCCCTCCGTTCGGTGCAATATTTACGTCATTGTACCACTGCACATTTACACGATAAGGCGCCAGGCGCACATCATAAGGCCTGAAATTTTCAAGATATAAAACTCCCAATGCGACCATCGCTACTTTTCTTATTTTTACTATGAGAGGTAAATAATCTATATGGTAGGTTAGCTTTCAGGGGTTGTATTTCGCTGTTTGCATACCCTTGCTCGGTAATCTTAGATGAACATGGCCAGAACCTTGCAGATCGGCATATACCCGTGTCGAAAAGGGACACAGATTACCGTCGTAACGTGTGCGTAAATGAGTATTTTGGGACTGGCATTTGCCAGATGGATAGGCTAATAATAATTATTCGTATTCCGCCTTATTTATCAGGGAGTCGTCCCTCCCCTTAGCTTATAAATTAGTATTTACTAGTAATTCTAATTAAATTAATAATTCTAATTAAAATTACTAATATATAATAATTAATATTAATTTTTAATTTAAATTTAAATGATTTTAATTTAAAAAAAATATTATAAATAAATAAATTATTTTTAAATTAATTAATATTAAATTAAATATTATAATTATAAAAATTAATTTAAAAATTAAAATATAA